>QLSS01000272.1:137451-152250 GCA_024372645.1 Trichomalopsis sarcophagae
GAGAGAGAGAGAGAGAGAGAGAGAGAGAGAGAGAGAGAGAGAGAGACGGAGAAAAGTGATGTTAGACTAAATAGAAAAGGATAGAGATAGAGGGGAGAGTGGCAAAGCCGAAAACCATGAACTACAGTAGTGACCAGATAGAAGAGATTGTAGGAACAAAGTGGAACGAAGTGGAAAGGGAACAGGAACTTAAAACCCCGCGAGGATTTGAATTGCCGCGAGGGGAAGAGAGACGGGGAAGCTACTGAGAAAGTACTCCTAAGGAGGAAAAAGGAAAAAGGGCAATAAGAGGAAAGGGGGCATTAAGACAACTAACCCTCACAGAGAAAAGGAAGAAGAGAAAGGGAAGCACACCGGAGGAAGAGAAAAAGGAGAAAAGAGAGAAGACAGAAGAGTTAAGGGAGAAAAGCCCGTTTGAGCAGAGCAATAAAACAGCGAGGACTCCAACAAAGGCAGAGAAGATAGAAGGTGAGAAGGGAGAGAAAAGATGGATAGCCTGCAAAAGTCTCTGGATGAGATTTTAAAGAAGATGGACGAAGAGAAGGAGGAGAGAAGGAGGGAAACAGAAAGATCGGAAAAGAGGTGGAAGGAGACAGATGAGAAACTGAATGAAAAGGTGGAAGAGGTAAGGCGACTAATAGAAGAAGAGAAAAGGGAAAGAATGGAACTGGAGGAGAGAATGAAGAGGGAGGCGGGGGAGGAGAAAAGAAAAAGAGAAGAACTTGAAAGAAGAATGGAGGATAAGGTTAAGGTGCTGGAGGAGAAGGCAGAAGGAGAGAAGAGAGAGGAGACGGAGGCAGGAAATAAAGGGAAAGAGGAAAAGGAAGAGAAAGATAAACAACTGAAGGAGTTAGAATGGAGAATTGAGGAAGAAGAGAGAGAAAGGAAACGGAGGGACAAGGTGAAGATTGAAGGATGATTCAACGAAAAGTTAAAAATTACGGTGAAGGTGAAGAGGACATGGATGATTAGAGGCAAGGCTACAAACAGAATCGGCGTGGAATGTGAAGACAGAGAGGAAATGGAGAAGATAATAAAGGCAAAGAGTAATCTAAAGGGCATGGACCTGTTCATAGACCACGATACAACGTGGTTAGAGAGGAGAAATAAGGAGAAGCTGAACGGACTGGCTAAAAAGTGGAGAAACCAAGGAAAACAAGTGAAAGTAGGAAAAAACAAACTCACGGTGGAAGACGAGGAGTTTATATGGGACGAGAGAAAGGATAGACTTTTTCGGAAATGAGGGAGGAGACAAGAATAAGGGAAAGAAGAAAGACCGAGAAAAAGAGAAAAAAAAAGAAAGCTTAAAGGTATTGAGCTGGAACGTGGCGGGAATTAAAGGAGTGGACAAGGAAGGATAGAGATTTCTATTGGAATTCGACGTCATCTGCCTGCAGGAGACATGGACAGGAGGCGGTGAAGAGAACAACATAAGGAAAAGACTTCAGGGATACGAGGTTGAGGTAAGAGAGGCAAAGAAGGGGGGAAGCAGAGGTAGGCTAAAGAGAGGAATGATATTGGCAGTCAAGAAAAGAACTAAAGAGGATAAAGTAGAGTGAAGGGAAGGGAGATCAGGAGAATTTATAGGAGAGAAGATCAGGATAAAAGGAGAAGAATGGTGGATAGGCTCGACATATATGAGGGAGGATAAAAAGAACAACTATAAGGAGGTTGAGGAAAACGTAGAAAGGGCAGGCGGAGGAGGAAGGATACTCTGGTGCGGAGACCTAAATGCAAGCACAGGAACAGAAGGTGGAAGTCTTGATGAGGGAGGAAACGAGGTATGGAGAGAATCTAAGGATAAATCAATAAATAAAGAGGGTGAAGAGCTGTTAGACAGGCTGAAAGAGATGGGGCTGTCCATTTTAAACGGAAACATAGAAGGAGATGAGGAAGGGGAAATAACGTACGTAGGAGGAATGGAATGCTCAGTAATAGATTATGGGACAGCAAACGAGGAAGGAAGGAGAAAAATAAAAAGAATGAAGGCAAAGGATAGAATAGAATCGGACCATGGGGTGCTGGTGATAGAGTTAGACACAAACTCATTTTCAGGGGAACTCCCATACTGGAGAGTCGTGGCTTGTGCTTATTGAACAATAGGGCCAGATACGAAGGTTTAGCGATCCGGATTATTCTGTATAATGACCTCAAAGTAGAGCCTTCTGGAATCGGTGCGAAGCCATTCTAGACGCCTCAGGTAAAGACTGATGTGTTCATCTTTCCTAACCCCGAAGATTAATCTCACATACGAATTAGTCAGTCTCTGTATCCGTATTCGATGTTCGTTAGACGCGTCTAGGATAGTCACAGCACAATAGTCGATGTGCGGTTATATAAGTGTCTTAACTAGCTTTCTGCGGAGAGTCTCAGTTGTGCAGCCCCTGATAAACCGCAGGCTATACAGGGCTTTATTTACTTTTTTCGTGATAGCATCCACCTGCGTTTTCTAAGTAAGTTTGCTATCCAGTACAACACCGAGATTCACGGCCGTCCCACTGAATGGGACGATCACTCCGTCCGGCAACAGAACGCCAGGCAAGTTCCATGATTTAATATCGTTAACGTTCTTCATGGACCCAAAAAATATAGACTTGGTTTCGCCGGAGTTAAGTCACAGACCAGAACTCACCGCCCAGCCAGAAACAAGCCATGTCGCTTTTGCCAGTCGAGCCACGCCGCCCAGGAAATTATCTTTGTTGGTGTGTAGATAGATCTGGAGGTCATCCGCATAAAAAAGATGTTTAATTGTGTTGCCGTCGAGTATATTTTGCAGGTCGTTGATATAGAGGCTAAACAGAAAGGGTCCAGGACAGAACCCTGTGGAACTCCCAGATTGGCTTCAAGCCACTCTGAAGTTCCGTTTTTATTCGAAATTACCATCTTGGATCGCCCCTGTAAATATGATTTAATTCACCGGAGAACCACCCGAGAGAACCCCAGCTGCCTCAGCTTAGATAGTAATTTGGAAGGTGAGATGGTGTCAAAGGCCTTGCTGAAGTCAAACAGCAGCATAAGCGTCACCTTCTTTTTGTCAATTGCCATACGTATGTCCTCAGTCAATTTTAATAACGCTGTTTGTGTACTGTGGTGTTTTCGGAAACCGGCCTAGAAGGGGTCGATTGTATTATTTTTGAGAGGAAGCAGAGCAATGCAATTGGACGAAAGTCCTTAACATTGGAAGGAGCGCTGGTCTTTTTTAGCGCGATCAACTGTGCCTGCTTCCATATACTCGGAAAGATCCCCTGAGCGAAGGAGCAGTTAAATATATTATGAATAAATTCGCCAATAATTGGGAGGGCCTTGACGACCACCCCGCGTGGAATATCATCGACACCCCTCGTTTGCGACGAAAAATGTGATATAGAAAAATGTGATACACAACAGGGCTAAAAGTAAAGCCCTCCTAGCTTGCAAGTAAAATAGTGTCCGTTGCATTGTCTATATTTTTGAGGGGTGATACCGATACTCCCGCAAAGTGTTCGTTCAGCTCCCCCGGCGTAAAACCAAAAAACTCCTCCTCCTTACGCCCAGGCAGGAGGCCGAAATGACGCATTACCTTCCAGATATTTTTTTTTTCATCAAGGGCGATAGTTGTTGGCGAAGGAATGACTCACGCTCTTGAGCAGAATGCATGTGGACCTCGTTTGTGAGTCGAAGGACCTCATCGAAAAGCTCCGCTCTCCCCGTGCGCTCATAGTGCCTGAGTGTAGCATTGCGTTTATCCATGAGGAGCCTCAGCTCTGGTCCAGACCAAGGAGCGTATTTCCTACGTGGGCAAACCGTTTTCAAAGGCGCCAATTCATCAATTGCTAATTTTATATTATTATTAAGAACGCATAAAGCGCCCTCCAGATCAGTTTCGATGGAAATCATGGCTGTCCAGTCACAAAGAGACAAGAGGTCGACAAGATGAGTTGTGTATATGCACTTGTAATCCCAGTAAGAGAAAGTGTCACTCACGGGAGTCGGAGCTTAGATGTCTAGCGAGACATCTATGACACAATGCTTGCCGAAACTAGGCAGCCACTCATTCTTAGAGTACAAAATCGTGTCGTTTTCGTCAGTCATGGTAAGGTCACAATCCACGTGTGAGACGATGAGGTATGATGTGTGGGACCATGCCGGATGATCTGAAGAGATAAGTTAGATATAACTTCGGACAGACGCTTGATAGTAGCAGCGTCGTCTGAGTCAGATAGTAAATCCGAGTTCAGATCACCCATTATGATCTTATGACTAATGTCCCGCAATACACTAAAAAGGCCTGAGTTCTTTTGCATCGAAATTTTCGTGGGCCTGTAAATAACTCCGAGTAGTACCGGAGGTGAGTCGCCCCTTTGTACGTTGCGAAAAAGGTACTCTGGGATTCTAGGTTTTCCTAGACCCATAGTATCAGATGAAACAAGCATTTTAATTTTTAATCCATTGCGTACAATCAAGGCGACGCCACCTCCGTTTACATTTCGATCCTGCTTGATCATGAAAAATCACCCGATGCTAACTAGGCTATCATCTGCAATCGGACCCAGCCATGTCTCCGCAAAGCCAAAGATGTCAAATGAAGGGCGCTCTGACAAAAAATTACGGACGATCTCAATGCTAGCCCTGAGCGAGTTCACATTGAGAAAGCCCGTCCTCAAGCTACTCCCAGTACCTGGCGCATTGTCAGGGGGCCTCGCGAGTCATATAGAGGGCGCGGATGATGATGATGACGATGATGACGACTGTATGGATGTTGATGCAGATGATACAGTCGGGACTAGCGCGGGTACGCGAGTTAGAGACAGAGAGAGTCCTGGGTGGCTACATTGTGGGCTGGAGGCACTAATGCCGCTACGTTGTAGAGAAGGGTTAGGCGAAATACATAGTGCAATAACCTGTAATTATTAAGTGGGATTATTTTTCCCTCTCCCTAGCGTTTTCAAAACGTTGGCGATCGCGCCAAATCCTTCGATTAAAGAAAAATCCTAGTGCATGCAAGGCGCTAGGTGTTACACACTTGTGTTAGGAGGCATAGCATCGAATGTAAAATGTGCTAGTCTGAGCAGAGAAAATTGAGTTGAGTTTAGTCGAGTATCAAAATGTGTCAGTCTTTAGACGAATAATGCGAATAATGCGCGAGGGGCTACTACTATACCATGATTACCTACTGCTATGCCAAAAAGCCTAATGTATATCCATATCGGCGTAACCACTATACACGGTGCCGAACCTCTGGAGAAGCTAGAGATTCTGCAGGTAGATGCCACTAATGTTGCGTTCGTCGACTTTGCTGCCTTTGCTGTAGCCCTGATCAGCTGGAAGGCGAAAGGATACTGATGATGCTGGCGGGCTGTGACTTCGCGTAGTAGACTTAAACTTATTAACGGGAGTAGCGGTTAGGTGCTGAACTTGAGGCTGGTCAGATTTAGGTCACGGCGATTTGTCTTAAAAAGGTTCGATACCAAAATGAAAGTGGTTAGAACATTTCGAAAACAATTAAAATCTGTTAATAAACATGCAATAAGGCTACTGGTATTACATCAGATCGATTGATAATACAGTTCTTTCAATAATTGACTTTAAAGTTGGGCTTTTATACACAGGCTCTTGTGGAATAACCTTAAAATTGATAGAAACACATAGAGTACAATCACTCAACAATGATAAGAAGCGAATAAAAAATTTGGCAAATCATCAGGAAATCATTTATAAACATGCACACAAAATTGTAGAACGATTGACAGCAGCAATTTCGTGTACTGAGCAAAAACGTAAACAATCGTATATTACGATACTAGTGCGGTAAAGTAGTTTCACTTAACCCCCCTAATATAGTACGATATTTTATGAAACAAACGTGCATAAACCAAGATTTGCGAGTGCATTCTTGCACGAGCCTGACTTAAATCGAGGTTTATGGCTGTGAGCGGGGCTGCGCGTTGCGGGAGCTATCGAACCTCCTTAAGTGTGCAAAGTCAAAGTATCGCTTATTAACCATCCCGCCTTCAAAACGGCCCCAGCGGTCATTGTTGCAACACTTGACAGTTGCATCGAACTCTGTTGCACCGATGATTCATGACTACTAATTACATTATTATTTAAAACTTTACCAGAGAGTTCTTGTTTTTACAACTTGGGGAGAACCTATTATAACTTGAAGAAGTACTGCAAATGAAAAATAATCCAATCTTAATGCATACGATGCGATCAACTGGCGAAGAACATGTGAATTCGATATACATTTCGATACGTTCGATATACTATCGTAATCATTTTTTTGTTTATTATTATAGAAGAGCCATTGAGACGACATAACGGCTTACGTGGAGACGGTTCTCCGGCCGAAAAACAATGACGGTTGCTTAAAAGTATAACGGTTCGATTTTCCCCCGGGCGTTGAGTGGTCAGTCAGATTCAGAATTCGGTTAGGGGGAAGGGTTAATAATGACTCTGTTTGTATGTTTTAATAATAATAAAAACGTATATTTAGTATCAAAATCAACAACGTGAGTGTTAGATGTTACGATTATACGCTTGCGGCATCAGTGAATCAGGTCGGTGTCGGAATTATGGAGCAGTGACAGACTTTGAGGTTAGGACGTCATTCCGGTGCGACGGAGTCGTGTGCGCACGGCTACGTCGATCCCAATGCGTCGCGTAATAACGGTTTCGAACGTCTTGTGTGCGCACAGTGACGTCGGAACGGTTTTGCGGATCTTCATCGCTGGTCTCGTTCTACCTTCTGCCCTGTGTGCGCACAGTGACAAAAGAAGTCGTGAGACGTCTGCGTAAAGGTGGTTCATCAGGGAGACTAAAGTATACTAGCATGGATCGTCATTGACAAGCACGACGTGTGAATGTTAGATGCTGAGAGTATGGACACAACAAAGTGCTAGATCAGGGACCATCCTGGGACCCTAGCTTCACATCGATGGACTGAAGAAAACACCGACCAATCGCTCTATAGAACATGCTGACCTGCGACATCAATAAATGGTTTCGCTGCTTGACCTTATTAGTTGCCAGGTCTATACCTCAATCCTCTTCTTTTATAACTTCATTCGCTGATTCCTCGTAAGAACTAATTTCCTAATCTTTCGTTACAGAACTTAAATTCAAACCTTAGCGGCGCAACGCCGCTGCCTCTATCGTAAACAATCTGAACTTGGTCGTATGCCTTACATAATGCCATTGGTGCAGCAGGATCCACACAATTTGTTCGGAGTGATCAGTTTTCGTGGATTAGGATTCACCTTTGTGAAACATTATTTTAATTCAATATTTGGGATTTTTCAATACAGAGAATTTGTTAAGAAATTAATTATCTAATTTAATAATTTACAAAATTACTGCAGAATTTTAATTAGAAAACCTTTCTATTAAATATGGCATTCCAATATTTTAACAAAATCACCTGCGTAGTCAAATCCAAAACCCAAAGCCTTGGGTATAATATATTTTTCATAATTCGTGCACGAAAAAGGCTACTTACCATGCATGTAAATAGAATAATAAAAATGTAAATAAATAGAAAATCAAGTTTTTCCTCGCTCTTCAGCCTAACCTATTGAAAATTTTCAGAATTTTCAAAATTTTGATTATACTATTGTTTTACATTGAAAAGTCCTTGAATTTCCTATTTCTTTCATATGCATGATAAGTGGCCTATTCGTGCACTTATCATAAAAAGTACAAGGGGGGTGTGGCTTTTTCAGACTCAAGTGATGTCTTCGGCGCACAGTAGTCTGAAACGGCTTTTTTGGACCAAAAGCAATAGCGCCTCATAGAATCGGATTACAAAAAATAACCGGGGCGCTTTTTGAAGGTCTGATGATTTACTTTTATGGAAAAATAAGGAAAAAATGATTCCTATATGGAAAAGCTTTTAAAAATCCCGCTGAAACCATGGTTTTTAGAAATTTTTTGACTATTTCTCCTTAAACATAAGTGTAGAGAAAATTAGGTCCAAAACTGATACCAGATTATTAAAGTAGAGAAAAAATTCTTTAATTTTGCCTGTATTAAAAATTTTCCGGGTGCTACAGAATCCGAGCTCCAACCATTTTAAATTGATATCTACAGGATTTTTACGGGGATAACACACTCTGTAAAAATTGTTTGGTTGAATAATATATATATATATATATATATATATATATATATTGTTACGTGTGAGGGTCGATAGTTTTGTTCTCCGTGAGGTGTTAAGCTCACGGTTGCTGCGAAATTATCGGGGTAATGAAAGAACACGAGAGATTATCGGTGAATGTGTCTATTTATTAATTAATAGTGACTCACAATGAATTAATTGTATGAAAGAGAGAACGCGTGTTTGAGATGATCTCAGAGGATGCGCGCTCTAAATGTACGATCCTATCTGTCGTCTCCGAGTCAAAACTACCTGTCTAATGCTGGATCGTGGGTGGCGGAATCGGGGCGAGCGTCGGCATGCACCCCCTTTTATAGAATCCCCGGGTGGCGTGATTCCTACCCGCGCGGTTATCCGAAATCGTGGAAGGGAGGTTATGCTGAATCGAAAGAAACGGGCTTCGGGGTGAGTCCGAGCTGTTGCTATGCGCGGATTTGGCGACTTATGCATCGATTGCATTATAACTAGCAACGCTATCGTAGCAACGTATTAAATGTGAAGTTCTTATCTTACGTAATCGAAACCATAATGAATGTTAGAATGGGTACTTTTTTAGTTTAATCTTGTTGTACAAGGCATTTTACACTATTTAGTTTGCTAATACAAACAATTTTTATTTATCTTTTTGAATCAGAAGCATGACATTATGAAATAACAGTTGAGTCGGTACAGTCAAGTGAAATGAAGTGCATACAAACCTTGTCCAGTCTATAGCAACGTATTCACACGTGACACGTCCTTGGGGTCGCTATCGGGCTCCCTCGCCCGCAATGAAAACTATGCGAATAAAATTCTATGTTAAAAAAATTTGAGATTTTCTCATATAGATACCCTTTTATTCCAAATCCTTATAGTGTAATCTAGTCCCGAATTAAGATAAAGGTAAGTGAGTCTATTTTTATATAAATTATGCTAGGTTAGGCTAGAATTACATGCTATTTCCCTAATTCCCTTGTTAAAGTTCTATTTTACTACGCGAATTTCTCCGGTCACCTAATTTTGCTTAGGTTGATCGAGCGGTTGATAATTGTTGCTTAGGTTGATCGAGCGGTTAATGATTTTGCTTAGGTTGATCGAGCGGTTGATAATTGTTGCTTGGGTTGATCGAGCGGTTAAAGATTTTGCTTAGGTTGATCGAGCGGTTAACAAAATTTTTTTTGTTTCTCTGCTGTGTAATTGTTACATAAATGTGCGTAGTGTAGTGAGCCGTTGGCTGTGTTCGCGTAATCCTATCGTACAATAAAACTACCTAGCGAATCTCTCTTTCATTTTAGTTTCTTAAAATATGCTCTCGCTTAATCTTATGCTGCGTCTTGAATCTTCGTTGTTCTTAGTGCCAATCATTTGTGGGTCTTGCCTTGAGTCCCTCGGCATCAGGGCTGGCTGAAGAAGCATTCCGTTGGCTGCGGCTAGATGCTGTAGATTCGGGAGGCTGAGGCCTGTTGCTTGCATCGGCAGGTAGTATGGAAGGCCCTGGTTTGCCATCTCCGGTTGTCTGGTCTCATACATCTGTGGGCGCTCAGTGCCCAGCTGCATATGGGTGTTGTGTCCTGAAATCAATCTATCGCGGTTTAGTAGCGGGGCCCCCCTTTTTGTGAGAACTTTCCATATGATCACTACTATTACGATGAACGCGAGTATGCCAGTTCCTGAGTAAGTTACCGTTGACTGGAGGGACGAGAATCTTCTGTAGATATCCTTTTATTCGCCTAGTCTTTTTGCTTTGTCAATGATATCGAGAAAGTCCTTTCCCGTTTTTAGCGAACGTGAGAACATATCCCTCCTATGGTTTAAGGGTTTTGTTATACCTTCCTTTTCTAGCGTATTTTTGATAAGGGCTAACGACGCGTCGTTTGTTTTGTTTATCCACAACCCTATATCCAATTCCGTTTCGTTAAATAGTACCGTTGAATAGTTAACGCGTACTTCGCGTGACGCTATGAGTCGTACTGTGTTCGTGTGTGCGGTGCAGCCATGCGGCAGGCGCAGTATGCCTACGCCGTCAATGACTATCGTGCTATCTGTCAATCGTTTGCAGCTAGAGAATAGCTTCTCTTTATTATTTGTAGAGAATACCCAAGTGTTTGGAGTGCTTGTACGTATCCAGAATGTATCCCTTGACTTCATGACCTTTATTTTACATTCTGATAAGTTTATGGGGGTTTTACCGGTACTGATTTGAATTTCGCAGCTCGTGCGGTCGTTAATTTCGTGAACCGGCTCTGTGTTCTGGCATATGTAAAGTTTATTAAGTTTCTTGCACTTGTTCAGTGCGTCCAGGGAGATGGGGATATAGGCGTTCCATCCTTGCTCTAGAGCAAAATATTCCGTTTCTGGCCAAATGTAGGCAAACGTGTCTGATGTGTTTAGTGATTTTTGTTTGATCGGTAGGGTAGATGCTTTGTATAGATCGTAATCGCCATAGTCTAGCAATGGTGTTCCTATATAGTACACCAAAAGCATGTCTTGGAACAGTATTGAGACGTCGGATATTTTAATTAATTCCGTTATGGGCATGTCTGCTTCAGTGGATGGAAATCGTGAATCAGCTACCGATTCTTTAGCGAGGGCTTCTGATTTGTTCTATTTGTTCTGGTGTGACGAAGCGCGGGTGTACAATTCCTTGAGTTGCAAAGAGTACAGCGTCCGTAAGAATTTCCGTATCTAGTTCGTATTGTATTACGTTGTCTTCCAATAAGTTTAAGGCTTCTTCGATTTCTTCCTGTTTCCGCAGGGCTGCTTGATCGGCTATCAGCTCGTCCATGGCCTTGTCTAGTTCGTTAGCTTTTTCATGTAGGATGCCGAATTCTGTGTGAACGAGTTCGGTCTGGTTTGCTAGTAATTTACCGAGTTGTCTCGTATCATTAGCTGTTATGCTGATTAGTTGCTGGATTTCTTCTCCGGCTTCCTCATCTAGGGTTATGGTGCGGCTAATTTTTCCTATCGCTGAAAACCAGGCTCTCTTGACTCTCGGTTTCTGTGTGGTTTCGTGACCTTGTAGTAGCTCTTTTATTTTGTCCGCGTTTTTCGCCGTCTCTTCGATTTGCTGACGTATTTTAAGCATCTGTTGGTCGTACCGGCATGCTGTGTTTATTTGTTTGCAGAATGTTGTCAATATGTCCAGGCTCATTAATAGTTTGTTCCATCTATTGAAGAATGCGTCAAGATTTATGCGTTGTATTGTTTTCCATGATGTGCTGGAGGTTGCCAAAGGGTTCAGTTTTTCAATCCATAACCCTGGATTATGGTTGATGGCTTGTATGGTGATTCTTCCATTGGTTTCCTTGGATGCCGCGCACCTGTAAGAGCGGTGTCTTATAGTCGCATTTTTTGAAGTGATAACTTCTTATGGGACGGAGTGAATTGGTTGGAATGCGTTACGGCGCCGTTATGTCTGGCTATCCCCACCCTGCCGTCTCTTGCCTTCTCTCTCGCACGCATACGGCGACTCAGCGGAGACATCCCCACCCTGCGGTCTCTTGCTTCCTCTCTCGCACGCATACGGCGGCTTAGGGAAGACATCCCCACTCTGCGCGCGCTTTCTTCTTTCATGCCCTCTCTCTTTCGCATACTATATATCGACGGCTGACTGGAAGATCACCGTATCTCAGCCGCGGCTTCGAGAACGCCCTATCCCGGCGGTGGCTTCGGGATCGCCGTATCTCAGCCGAGGTTTCGGAAACGCCGTATCTGAGCCGCAGCTTCGGAAACGCCGTATCTCGGACGTGATTTTTTTCCCTCAAATTTTGTAGTGGCAGCACTGCGCAAATTTTAAATATGACGTAAAAATTTTTAAAATTTGCGTCAAAAATTCTGAAAAAAAATTAGAATTACTTATTTGATTTATTATTTGACATTAACTACACTGTAAGTATAGATAATGTAGAAATTCGAGTAGAAAAACAGCAGAGGTTTTTGTTTCGTTTTACGAAACACGTAAAATTTATGGAAGAATAATATTTACTTAAAATGTTTAGCGAAAATGTGGAAAGAAGTAAAAAATACGAGTACAACGAAGAGTTTTAATTTTTTTCTGTTGAATTAGTAAGTGTGCCATGCCGCAGTGCTGCCACTACAAAATTTGAGGAAAAAAAATCGCGTCCGAGATACGGCGTTTCCGAAGCTGCGGCTCAGATACGGCGTTTCCGAAGCCTCGGCTGAGATACGGCGATCCCGAAGCCACCGCCGGGATAGGGCGTTCTCGAAGCCGCGGCTGAGATACGGTGATCTTCCACTCAGCCGTCTATATGGTCCACTACAGACGCTCTCTATCTCTCCCTTTCTTTCCTCGACACTTTTCTCTTAGCGCGCGTGCACAGTAAACATAACCTCTACATTAGTAAAACTTTTGAAGTGAACATTGTGTTATTAAATTGTGTTAGTAAACAGATAGTTATTTTGATTTTTCAATTACCGAGTGTGATATTTACGTGTATATTGATAATTATATTGTTGTGTTAAATACCAGCCAGTCAACTTAAACTGTTAAATAATGATAAATATTGTACATAAAATATATATTTTACATTCAAAAGGAAATTAAATTACGTTTTACTTATTCCTGATCCATTTATAAATTATTAGATTAACAAAAAATATAACTATAAAATTATTATTGCCATCATGCGTTAAACAAGTTCTATATTTGATAGTTTCTATAAATATCAAATGAAGTTATCACTTCTGTAGGGCGTCCCGTGATGCACACGTTTTTTTTTTCTCTTGTGGGTTAGTAATATTAGAGTCTCGAATTTCGTCAATTGTATTTGTTCGTTTGAACTTTCAGGCTATATGCATATAGCCAGATGAGGGCTTCATGGAATGTTTCCGTATGGGGTCCCTTTGATGGGCTAAGAAATTTATTATGATTTAGCGAATATTATTTGCGTCTAGCTTTAGCCGCGCCGAGGTTTTCGTTGCTTATCTGTTACCTCGTGACTCTTCCGCGCGCTTTCTTCCGCGCTCAGATTTCGCGAGATGCGATCTTGTGTCGGGGTAGGGGATTATGTTGGGTTTGCACTTTTATTTTCTCTGCGTTTTTCTTGATTCTGTTCAGTGTTGTGCCTCGATTTAGCGCGTCGCTTTTGTCGTAAAAATTTTTTTTATAATTCGTTATGGCGGTGCAGTTATGGGGGCCCGGCGTAGAGGAGGTGCCAGAGGTAGAGGTAGGTGAAGTTGTTCTTGTTCGCCTTGGCTTCTCTATTTTGGTTGTAAAAATTTTTTTTGATTGACAATTTATTTCTTTTCTTTTGTTTATCTTAGATGCACGAGTCCGATCCCGAGTCGGGTGACGACGGGTACGGGACGGAGACGGAATCTGCGGGCGAGGCGGACGAGGCGGTGGATGTTGGGCCTCAACCATCGTATCCCTGCCACGGGATGGTTGGGTCCAGTATTTATGTGGACGGCCGATGTGTGATCTGCCGGCAGCCCTCTGCGTCGTCCGCTGCCATGTTCGTGAGGCGTGTGGCTGCTGGGGTGCAGGTTGGTACATCCCTTGTTTTATATATATATTTTTTCTTTGCATGTAAATTTGTTAAATTTTTCTTCTTCAAGCAATTAGTTCTAATTTTCGTATTTCTTTTTTTTTTAGATTTCCTACCGTGTTGTCCCCGTGGGGGACGAGCCTTTTCCGGGTGGGTGGACACCGTGCCACCAGGAGGACTGGGACGCTCCTGGGGCGTCCTGCCGGATCTACGGGCAGTCTCAGGACGACCCCGCCCCCTACCTTCGCCTCTCGGGCACGAAGGTAAGTTTCGCGTCAGGCGCTTTCGTGTGCGTTAAAATTTGTATATTGATTTAATATTTATTTGTTTTTTTTTGTTGTTGTAGGAATAGGTTCCGGTGCCGTGCCTGGGGTGATGCGTGGACCGATGGCGATAAATTATAGATTTTATTATTTTACAAAATTTTCTTCNCCCTACCTTCGCCTCTCGGGCACGGAGGTAAGTTTCGCGTCAGGCGCTTTCGTGTGCGTTAAAATTTGTATATTGATTTAATATTTATTTGTTTTTTTTTGTTGTTGTAGGAATAGGTTCCGGTGCCGTGCCTGGGGTGATGCGTGGACCGATGGCGATAAATTATAGATTTTATTATTTTACAAAATTTTCTTCTTTCTTTTTTGAAATATATGTATAGATTTGTAGCGTACGCCCAAGCCCATTTGCCGAACGATGAAGTTTCGGGTTTTTTACACTATTTTAGGAAAACGTGACCAAACACGCACAGAGCGGATTATCTCCTGGGATATTCCGAACCGTCCTCGGCGTTCGTTTTACTAGGCCCACAATAAAGCGATGCGCTTAATCACCTGGGTTTTNATTATAGATTTTATTATTTTACAAAATTTTCTTCTTTTTTGAAATATATGTATAGATTAATTTTTATTTTATTTGGATGTTTTTATTTCGACCCTTGATACAATCCTTTCCCTAAAGTCCTTCCTTCCTGCTGTTATTATTATTATTCGAGTTAGGATTTTGTATTCTTGCGATTTTGTGTGTAGCTCATGCTACAGTAATTATATTTCTATAACTAGCCGTGGTTCAGATTTCGGTATTTAAAAGTTAGCTTTTGATCAGCTTCTGCTGTTTTGATTTTCATATTGTCGTTTTGTTTGGAACTATAGCACCTGTAATCTTGTGTGGGTGTTTGGAACATTTGTT
>QLSS01000272.1:152998-167130 GCA_024372645.1 Trichomalopsis sarcophagae
TACGGGATCGTTGGCAGTATATCTATATATGTTGCGTGGCGTCTTTTTTGCGTGTTCGGCGATGTGGTACGCTGCTACTGGTATCTCCTTCGTGTGCTCTGCATGCGTTTATTTGTTCTTCCTTACTTCGTCGCCACCTGCTCTCGTTTGTATTCAGTAATCCTATTAATTTTCGAACTTTTCTACCCTTTTGTGGTCCCTCTTTTTTTTGTAAAAATGGTTGACTTTAGTGCCGATTTTGTGAGGTTTCGCGAGATGGCTAATTTAGATGATGCGATGCGGCTTATGCAGGCTCCTACGGCCGTTGAAAGTGATCCCTGCGTGTATGTTGTAAGTATTTGTTTATGACATTTTTGGTGTATTATCTCCCCGGAGTTCAAGCATTAGTTTCATTTTTTTTTGTTTTGTTCGAGTGTTGAGTTTCCTGCTTTATGTGTGTATATGCGTGATTAATGACGGTCCTGCTTTCGTTTTTTGTGCGGATCCGTGTAACGATCCCCCCTCTAGTGCGGAAATATGATAGATTGAGCTATTTATTGTTTCGTGTTTCGAACTATAGTATGAAGATGGGTAGAAAATGTGATGCGGTCGAGTTATAATTTGTGAGTGTTATAAAATTTCTACATCAAGAGTATCGGAATTCGTTATTAATAATTTTCTTTTGTTGGTTTATAACCGTACTATTGAATATGTTAAAATCATTGGAATTATTAAAAATGGTTATATTAGGTTATTTTTTTTTTTTTTTTTTTTTTACGAGTTATTATTTTGACACAAAAGGTGTAGTTTGTGTTTGAGGTCTGCATAGCATTCCTTGAGACCCTAGTGTAATTTCATGTGTACGTTTATCCTTCTGTGTTTTTCAACTGCTTTATCTGTCCGGTAGCGGTCTGCCGCCGATTTTGTTCGGACTGGCTTGGTGTTGCGTAAGTTATTTCTGATTAATTTGGGTGTTTTTTTTTTTTATTACTGTCTCGTTTGTTCTCTTTTGTTGGCCTGTCTTGTGTTTACTGAAAAAATTTCTTTTTTTCTTTTTTTTTATTCTTTTAGTTTCGCGACGTCCGACGGAGAAATCGCTACCGCAACATGTGTGCTGAGTTCGCGAAAATTTGTTTAGCGGGGCAGCCCGTCTTCTCTGAGCAACGTTTGTTGTGCACTCAAGAGCCGGATTTCTTTCTGAATCCGAAAATGAGGGATGAGGCTGCTCTAGTTGGGTCTTCCGAGGATCTGTTTAAGAGAATGGGGGTAAGCCTTTTGCTACTCTTGTCGTTAGTATGTCATTTTACCCCTTTTTTTGTACTATTTCTTTGGTTTCTCCTTTCCTTTCTGTTAGGTTCCTTTCGCACAGGTGCGCCGGATCTCTGTTCGTTGGCTGACACGCGCGCCTTCTTCGACCAGTGCATCCGCGACGTCGGTTCGGGTCGTCTTTCTCCTGTTTACTGGCAGAATGCTATTCCAGCGTCGGTGGGAATTACTTCTCGTCTCTGCGAGTTGCCGTGGCACCATCATCCTGCCCGAAATCCTGAAGCCCTAGCTGCGTTCGGGGTTAATGAACCCTCGGTGTACGTGTCGGGGCGGTATGCTCTGACTGACTTACATGTGGAGGACAACTACCCTGACAGCGCCAATGTGATTCGATTTGCCGAAGTGGGCTCGGGGAAGGTGTGGCTCCTAGTGCATCCCCGGAGTTTCTATGATTTGACGGTGGCTCTAGGGGATTCTATTGGCCGCTTGAGGCTTCTAGGGCGCGATAATGTTTCTGACTATCTGGACGGTTGTCCGACTCCGGCTAATCATAAGAATATCTGCATTACGTCCGAGTATCTTCAGGCTCGCAACATTCCGCACCAGTTCATCACGCAGCGGCCCGGGGACTTTGTCTACGTAGGGCCGGGTATATATCACCAGGTGATCAACTTAGGCATCAGCGTTGCCGAGGCCGTGAATGTCGGGGGCCCTAGGTGGAATGCTGGTGCTGATCGGTTTGTCACCTGCCGTTGTCCTTCTAATGCTGTGGGTTACGTCCCTTCCAATCCCACCGTGACGGCTGTCGTGAGGGATCGGCTTTTCCGGAGGCATGTTTGTCCTACCGATGGGTGCCCTTTCACCACTTCTTTGTTGCCACATATGCGGGCACATGCGCAAGTGGAGTGCGACTTTGACGGCAGTTCCAAGCATCACGCCTGTTCCTTGTGTCCCAAGATATATAAACAAAAATGTCATTTGATGCGCCACCACCGGATCGCCCATGCGCCCGGAGGTACACCGAAAAAGGCGTGCCGTTGGTGTGGGGACTTAAAGTCAGCGTCGAACATGAGTAAACACGAGAGGATTTGTTCTAAATCGTAGCGTGTTCCTTTCTCGCGCTGGTTTGCTCCGTTTGCGTTGATTGATCGCTTATTTTAATTATGTGTGCGTTAGTATGAGTGCGATCGATGGGGTGAAGCGTAAAAGTGAGTGTATTCGAAATGTACGATCGTAGAGAATGTCGTATAGAGACACATTGATTCCATGTTCCGTTATGAATTCTGTCCTTTTCTACGTTTGTAATCGAAGGTGATATATGTGTTGTAATTTTTTTTGTTACTACTATTATTCCTGATATTGTAAACTTTATTTTATTGTTTAATTAATGGCTAATTTTTTTTGTATGTCCCAAGGATCCCAATTGTAATTGTATAGTTAACCGACTTTACGTGTATATTTATTAAGGATAGGGGGATTCCCTATTATTTTCTTAGTGCCTTATAAATAAAAATGAATAGCTTTACTTGAGGCGTTCGGTAGAGCCTCGAGATATGTTTGCATTGTTACTGATATCCCTGTCTCTTTTCCTTTGTTGCATTGATTCCCTCAGCTTCCTTTTACTGCTTCTTTTTTTTTTGTTGGCCAGGTCCGTCAATGATATCGTACCGAGAATTGTCGGGATTCCTAGTATAACGAATCCTATTTTATATGTACGCATTTTTGAATATCGTAGTGGCAGTAAAAAATTTTTTGAATCGTAGTTTTCTCCTTCGATGAGTATCTGCTGATTCGGCTAGTGTTCCCTTCTCGACCTTGGCTGCTATAGCGGTGAGGTGATGGGGTTCTTATTTCATTCTGCCGTTCGTCCGGTTGGAGACATTTTCTTGTCGTCTTTTGCTAATTTCCTTCCGTGCTCTTTTATTATATTGTGTTCTCCTTTTATTGGCTTTATTCTACGCTAACTTTCGCATCTGCCGTAATTCTGATTTTGTAAAAAATTTTTTTTGTGAATGTTGCTTGCTTAATTATTCCTCGTAATATTATCCCTATTTTTACGTAGCGAATGACCCTTTATTGTTAATCTTATGGATACCGTAAATGTTCTTTTCGCCGTTTCTGCGATAACTAAATTAGGCTTTGCATAGTTATAGAATTGTAATTGTCCCGCGGTTAAATAATTGTATCGTAATATCGTTCGTAATATTTTGTATGCGTTCGCGTTTTTGTTCCCGACATACGTCGTGCGCTGCACCGCCTGCCGTCGCACCTTGCCTTCCGGACTGAGTGCTGACGCTGTCTCGGCATCTTTTCGTCTATCCCCACTGACAGAGTTTGTGCGAGATTGCTATTAGGGGAATCTTTGTTTGTTTGTATAAATTGGTTGTGCTCGCTCCTTTCTACCTCACTGCTAGCTGAATTGCTGTCCGTCTGTTTTGTTGTCCGTTTGCGTGATTTTCTTCGAGTGCTCCTGGTGCCTCGTGCTGTTGCTCCGTCTCCTTGTGAATTTATTGGTAAGTATTCATTATTAAGTGCTCTTTGTGGTCGTATTTTCTTGGAAGCTGCGTTCTACCCTTACATATTTCTCTGATGTTTCCAGAGAAGAGAAGGAAAGATGGCTTCATCTGGCTCGTGTGGGTCTGGATCCGGACCTCGTGCCTTTAGGCGCTCTTACCCTAGGCGATCTTTCCCGGTTGGCGAAGTATGAGCGTCCTCGCCTCTTCTTCCGTCTCGTATGAGGGTTACTGTGGATCGCGTCTTGGCTCGAATTGAGGCTCCGACTGTCACCCTTGATCAGATGATCGAGGACATGCTGTTTCTCCGGTCTGTTCAGGAGTATCTGCACTCCTCGGCGTCGATGAACCTTGTCAGGGGTTACAATTCTACCGTGGATCCACCATCCATTGGCGTCTCGGAGCCTCTCCGAGGGCGGCGTTTAGCGCGCCGTCAGTCTGGTCGTGGTCGAGGTGCTATCGGAGGGGCACCTGTTGCGCGTGACTCGTCTTCTACGTCAAGTCGAGCGTCTGGTCGCGGTTGCCGTCGGCCTTCGGGATCTGTTTCTTCATCTGGCTCTCGTGTATTTCGGCGCAGTCTACCTCCGACTAGGCCCATTTCCGTCGTTTTACCTAGTGCGCAAGTGAGTAGTAATTTTATTTTGATTTGTTATTCCGTTAGTTACTTGTTGATTCCGTTATTCGTCCGTGTACTGTTCCCTTATTTTTTCTTGTAATATGTTTGTAGTCCTTTCTCCATGTGACGCGTGCGGGACCTCCTGGGCATAGTCAGACGCCTAGCCGCAGTTCTGCCGAGACGACGTTGCCGAGCTCGAGTCTGTCAGGTCGGGTCGTGCAGGGCGTATTCCAATTCCCGTATTATCCTTCTGCAGTGTCCTATCCTTCCGCACCATTGCCCCCAATGACGAGCTCCTATCCGCCTTCCTTTCCGGTTGGGGATAGCGAGGAGCGCTCCGGTACCGAGGTGCCTTAGACATCCGTCGTGTGTCCGCGCGCTACTACTCACAATTTGGTCGCTTCGTCTGTTTGCAACGGTGGGTCGGATTCGATGCAAGGGAACATATCAGGGTGGGCCGGTTATTGGTATAATAGCGCTCTGGTTTCTGCTCCCGAGGCAGTTCCCGCGCCGGTTGTTGGGAGCGACTTCGATTATAGTGCTCCTGCTTGTACCGGGTATTTTTCCGCGGATTTACCTGTCTCTCGTCCCGTAATCCAAGACAGTACTTTTAACGTTACGCGTGTGAATTCGGAGAATTACGAGCCGGTGTTTCCGTTCGCCGGCGACTTGCTCCCGTCTTTTGGCTCCGTACCGTCGTTTGAGGTCTCCCGGGCGGTACCTTCACGTGTAACTTTATCTCGGGATGCTTTACCTTGTTTATCGCCGTCGGTGCTCAGTGCGCCGCCTGAGCGATCCGTGGCTGAGGTTAATTCCGCTAATGATTCGTTCGCCTTTCCCTTCTCTATGCTATCGAGTGATTCGTCATCGCGTAGTACCGAGGTAGACGCGCGTCCGTCTTCCCGGTTATCGGTTTCGAATGATTCCGGTCCCGTATTAGTGCCCTGTCCGATTTGTTGTGATTACATGTTCACGCCTATTTATCAATGCTTAAATGGTCATTCGGTATGTAGTTTTTGTCGGGATAATACTACGGTATGTGCTATCTGCCGCGGTCCGCGTGGCAATGTGCGAAACTTAGTGTTGGAATCTCTGGCTGGTGAGCAGCCGCATGCTTGTCGGTATCAGTATCTGGGCTGCTGACAATTTCTAAAGCCCGATGAATGGACTAGTCACGCTAGGTGCTGCTCCTTTTCTCCCGTGAATACTCTCGTCCGTGGGTCGCCTTCGCCTGTATTAGATACTTCTTCTGAGTCGGCGGTGCGTCCTGTCAATTCTCGTCGGATTGTTACAGATAGTGATTCTGACAGTCTCTTCTGACGCGTCTTTTATGCATTATTTTGTTTTTATCGATGTTATGTGAGTTAGCTTCTATTTTGTGTTTCTCTTACTTGTTTTCTTTTGTATGTATATATGTATTCCCTTTCCTGATTGTAGGTTCGACCAAGCTTCCGAATTCCTTATGAGCCTGGTAGGGTGTTAGTCCCTGTGCGGCCCGCCCCAGATCCAGTTGATACTTGGGTCGGTATCACACCGCCTGCGTCGCCCTGGGGCGATCAGCCTCTGGCTCAGGAGCCTTCCAGCCCCACTTCTTCTGTGCCGGACGATCTATTGGGGAACCTATTCCTGGATTCGGATGAGGACGGTGCTTCGGATGATGTTTCCGAAGGCGTTGCAGTTTCTGAGTCCGGCGGGCTAGCTGCCGCTCAGTCGACTTCCCCGGCTCCTCCGGCTGAAAACTCTGACGAAGCAGGTGCCCTGCTTCGTGATTTGTTCACTTGTCCTATCTGTGACGATTTTATCTATCCGAACTTTCGGCAGTGCGATAACGGTCACGCCGTGTGTGATAGCTGCCTATCCCGCTGTAGGGTTTGCCCTGTGTGTCGGGGATCTGCTCCAGTCTGGAGGAACCGTCTACTTCAAGGAATCGGGTCCAGAATGCGCTTCCCTTGCCGCGATCATCACTTGGGTTGCCCTGAGGTGCCAGCTGCTGATGCCTGGTCTAGTCATAGTGACTCCTGTTCTTATCGTCCGCGGCCTCTTTCGCCTGGGACCCGTCGATCTATCGACTGGCGCGCTTCCGAGGATTACGACGATCGTTATCCCGTTTTTCCGTGGTGATGTGTTTACAATGCTTTGGATTCTTGTGATCTGTGTGTGATTAATATATATGGTTTTACTGGGACTTCCAGTGGTTGTTTATTTGAACCCTAGTCTTGATCCAAGCGTCATCTCATACTAGTTTTCTTGTTAAGTCTTATTTATTTATTGATTTATATTAGTATAATTTTCCTATACTTGTTTTTCTGAGCTGCTCGAGCCTTGTTGCGCGCGGGGATCGCTAGATGTTCGATCGAATGTTTCTTTATTTTATGCGGCGTCCGGGGGTCGCTAGATGTTCGAGCGTTCTTCTTTCTTACCGTTTATTCGTTAATGATTTAATGTAATTGTTTGTTAAATGTTATTCTTGTTTAATTTAAACGTTTCCGGTATTGTATTTATTTATCTTGCTATTCTTATAGTGATTTTATATTATTTTATTTATAATTTTCCTGGCTTGTACCCTTTACCTGCAGTTACACGTTTTTTTGTATCCATTTCTTTTTGTATTCTTTTTTTTTTTTTTTTTTTTATTCTATACTTATATTAGTACCCTTCTCCTGTTCAATTTTCGGTATATGTCGTTTAAGTTTATTTAAGTTTACTACCCGTGTTTTATCCCCTTTTTGTATCTTCGCGTTGTGTGTTGAGTAATTAATAGCTATGATTTCGCACGGGCCCTTATATTCGGGTTTAAATTGGCCGACTTTGGGCTACTTGAGAACATATACCATTTCTCCTTCTCTAAAGTGGTGCACGTTTAATTTTCTGTCGTAATAGTGTTTCGAGCGGTGTTTTGATTGTACTAGATTCATCGCTGCCATTGTTCTAAGTTGAGCGTAAGCTTCTGCTGTGTCAGCAAGATAGTCGTCGTACGTTTGCAAGTGCTCTCGTGGTGGGAAGCTTGACGGTGTGCGTGCCCGTCGGCCAAAAACTAATTCGTGTGGTGAGTATCCTAGTCCGTCGTGTTCCGTGGAGTTATACGCGTGCTGTGCTAATGGTACTACTTCATCCCAATTATCGTTGTCCTTGATATACATCTTGATGTACTCTTTAAGTGTATGATGCATTCGTTCTATTCCGCCGTTGGATTGGGGATAGTATGCTGTTGTTGAGTATTTATTGACTCTGAATATACGTGCGAATTCTTCCATCACTCGGTTCATGAAGTGTGCTCCTTGATCGGAAATGAGGGTTACGGGTGGGCCGAAGTAGCAGATTAGTTTCTCTGTAAGTGCTCGCGTTACTTCCCGCGCTGTTGCGTGTCCGACTGGTACTAATATGCAAAACTTTGTAAAATTATCTTGGATTGTTAATATGTATCGGTTTCCTCGTTCGGTTTGGGGCATTGGTCCGCAGAAATCAATTGATATTTTGTCAAATGGGTGCGATGGGGTGTCCGTGATAAGCATTGGTAGCTTTGTTTTTACCCGCACCAGTTTCTTTTCTTGGCACCCTGCGCATCCTCGAACAAACTGTCTAACATCTGCTTGCATGTTTCGCCAATAGTATTCGTCGGCTATTCGGTTATACGTTTTGTTTGTCCCCTTATGGCCGCCCATTGATCACTCGTGATATTCTTTAATGAGTCTGTATCTGTCCTCGACCTTGGGTACTGGTAGGTTATTTTTAAACAGTACGATTGATATTGCTTTTCCTTTAAAGGTATTGTTACATTGCTCAATTACGTGTTCCCAGTCTGCGAGTGTGATTATTCCCAAATCTCTGATAAGTCCCAACGTTGTTATTCCGTATTTTTCAGTTAATGACTGCAGGGGTTTTACGCATCTAGCAATATCTGGCCTTAAGGGTTTGTCGTGTAGGTGTTTCTTTAAAATTATTCCGAACATGTACGTGCCCCTGTGTTTTGTTACGATGATTTCGCCTACAAAACGTTGTGTTTCTAAGAGTTCTTCCGCGTGTATGTAGCATCTTTCTATCAAGGCGTTTAGTACTTCTGTGTTGAGGATCATGTCTTCTGCTAAAATATAGGCTAGGTTGCATTTATGCGCGAACGGGTGGTCGTTCAGGCTCTGTACCCCAGTGAATAGCTCCTTATCATTAGGGTCTCTTTTTCACTCTGGTGAATCTTGTTCTAGTCGCGCTTCGGCTATTAAGTAGCGTGCCATAGCTTCTCTTACGTGCGGGTTTCTTTGTAAGTTAGTGGGTTGTTCTTCCTGTTCTGATTCTGATTCTTCGTCGGATTCGTCTTCTGTTATGACGTACAGAGTGAAGTGATTGCCCGCTAGATGTAAGTGTATAAATTCCTTGCCTTCGTTTAGATCGAAGTGACAGTAATTGTTTCGACTATTTGCTTGGAAGTGTACACACACGTTATATCCGAACTCCCTCAAGAATATGTATATGCAATCTGCATCTCCGTATTCAACTTCTGATAGCAAGATGCGTCGTGCTTCTTCCGGATCACCGCAGGTTTCCACATGTGAGCTGCACAAGAGTTTGTATCTCAGTTGGCTTGGTGTCATTTGCAGATTTAAGATTTTTATTATCGAATTGAACAGGCAGTTTCCCGGTGGTTCCATGGGAATGTTTCTCTCATGCGTCAATCGTTTGGATGGCTCTGCGCAATCTTCACGCTGTAAGTACACGTAATACCGTCGGGCCATTGCATCTGAGTCAGTTCCCGTGTGTGGTGTCGGAGCTGGCTGAGCCCTGGGTGACGTGCCCTTAGTTGCCGCTGTTCGATCGGTCGCTGGTTGATAGGTAAACGAGTCCTCCATTGGCTCTTCGGACCCGTCGCGGCTTCCTCCCATTATGGGATTAGTATTGTCGTGTTTTTTCTTGTTATGGAGGCTTACATTGATGTCTCTCTTGGATGCGTCTGAAGCGTTACTTTCAGGCAAGGGTTCATTGTTGGCTTGATCGTCTATTCGCGGTGTAATATGATAGAAATCTTTCCTTGGCCTGTAGATGGGGAGAGTGCGTTTTAGAGTGCTAGGGTGACTGTTGTCTGGGGCTGCGGGAACGTGCGTGGTTAGAATCGGCTGTGGGGAGTCTATACTTTCGTATGGTGTCTCTGTGCTTGGATTTCTCTTCTTGTCTCTCATTCCGTCGGGCATCTCGTTGCCACTTTGCGCTCCGTTTTCCATATTTTGATTAGGACTCCCGACTTATCTTGTCTACTTATCTCCTCTAAGTCTACGGTGAGGCAGGTTCGAAATTTATTTCCCTTGCCGAACAATGTCTGTCGGAGGTTCGCTATTGGTGATTCTGCGCTCGTTGGTTTATTGCTGGGGCCTATGTTGCTCGCCTCGCTATTCGTTTTCTGAGGAATTGGCCTTGATGTTTCATGGCTGTTGCTACCGCTTGGTACTCGCCTCGGTGTTAGTGGCTGTGATAAGTTGTGGCGATCCAGTGAATGCTCTTTTTCCCTGAGGTTGTGTGAACTTTCTACCTCTTGTTCTCGCTCTCCTTGATTAGCTCTTAAGGGTTCATCTTCGGCGTCGCTTCCTAAGCTACTGTTGCTTTCTTCGCTGATTTCCATGTCATTTCTGTGAAATTTTGGCGGGCTTCTGTTAAGGGTCTGTTTTCGTACTGGCCTTTTAGGGTCCTCGTTGTAGTTCGTTCCCTGAGTTTGTGGTGTGCTTGCGGCTTGTACTCCGAGTCTCATATTTTCTTCCTTGCGGAGTTTTCTCAAGACATTGTTCGGGTCCGCCTGACTGAGAATCGGCTCAGATGTTTCACGTGCGTCGGGTAATTTGTAGCATGTAGGGTATATTTTCCCGGTTTTCTCGCCGCGTACCTTCTTATAGACTCTCTTTTTGCCAACTCTTGTTCCAGTTTTGGGTTGCCATTCGTCGTCTGAGGAGCTGTTTGGATCTGTGCTCTCGGTGTAAACTATGACTCGTCTTTTTCTTTCTCTTGGGTTTCCAGAGTTTTCGGATTCTGTCGATATCCTCTCTCTGTCTGCAGTATCGGCCGATTCAGGGAGCCTTTTTGATTTGCCTCTTTTCCTTGATGTTTTAAACCGTAATATCGTAGCGTCGTGCTCTTGTTTATCTGCCAACTCATACAATTCTGATTTTGGCCTTTCTGGATTTTCTTCTCCTTCGTCGAGGATAGGGTTTCTAGAGAGTGCATCTGCGTTCCCGTTGCGAGCTCCGGATCTATACACTATATCAAATTCGTAGCCTCTGAGCTCTGCTTTTAATCTGTTGAATCTTAGATCCGGTTTTTTGGTGGTGAAAAAATGTTTCAGGGGCTCGTGATCTGTTACTACCGTGAATTTGCGTCCTGCGAGGTAGTGTCTAAATTGATCTTTTGCGAATACGACCGCTAGTAGCTCCCTGTCGTAGGTGGAATATCTTAGCTCTGCTCCCTTGAGAACTCGTGATGCATAAGCGCAGGGCTGGTCGCGGCCTAACTGCCCTTGACTTAAAATGGCCCCTATGGCGTAATCAGATGCGTCGGTTATTACTAAGAAGGGCATAGTCAAGTCTGGTGCCTTCATCACTGGTTCCTCGCACAATGCCGTTCGTAGTTGGTCAAAGGCTTGCTGATGCTCTTCTTTCCACACAAATGGCTCGTTTTTCCTCAACAGTCTAGATGGAATTGTTGCTGATTTCGCGAAGTCTTTGATGAAGCGCCTGTAGTAACCTGCGAGTCCTAAGAATTGTTTGACTTTCTTGGCGTTTGTTGGTATTGGAAATTTATTTACTGCTTTTATTTTCTTAGGATCTGCTCGGATTTTTCCGCCTCCAGCAATATGTCCTAAAAAGTGTGCCTCTCGCTGTAGGAATTGGCACTTCATGGGCTCGATGGTAAGTTAGCGTAGTCTAGTCTCTTCATCAAGCGACGGAACTTTTTACCGTGCTCTTCAAGATCCTTAGCGAAAACGATTATATCATCTAAATAGACATACAGTTCTGTCCCTTGTAGGCCTGCAAGTGCTAAGTCCATTAGGGACTGAAATGTTGAAGGAGCGCCTTTGAGTCCCATGCCTAAACGCTTGTAGCAGTAATGGCCGAATGGTACAGTAAAGGCTGTTTTGTGGGCGTCTGCGGGATCCATTGGTATCTGGTAGAATCCAGTCCTCAAGTCAATGGCGGTTATGTACCTAGCTGAGGCGACGCTGTCAATAATGTCTGCTGTGTTGGGTATCGGGTAGCTATTTCCTACCGTTACTTCGTTCAGCTTTCTAAAATCTGTTACTAGTCGCCATCTTTTTGTACCATCTGCTGAGGCTTTTTTTGGTATCACGTATGTAGGAGAGCTGTAGGGTGAATCTGTTGGTCGGATTATGTCGTCCTTTAGCAGTTGTTTTATTTGGCGCCCTAACTCCTCTTTCTCCTCCTGACTTGGTCGGTATCCTTTCGATTGTACTGAAACATTTGTAATAGTAGGTATCTTGTGTGACGCCAGTGTTGTTGCCTTAAGTTTTTCTCCAGGTAGCCCAAAGATGTGTGGATTCTCCCGGATGATTTCCTTAATATGAGTTATTTCTTCCTCTGTTAAATCCTTAAGTGTCTCTGGATCAAGAAGTTCAAAAATTCTTTCGGCCCTACTCTTGCTTTCGTTAGAAAATATTGACAGTATATTGACGGTATCTCCAGGTTCGCCTTCTTCTAGGTTAAATTCTTCTCCTCCCTCCTTAATGGTTTCGCAGGCTTCCAGTGTTACCTCTGGTGGATTTAACTCTACCTCATATTCTGTAGTGTTAACGCATAAGGCATGTATTTTACCTTCTTGGTTGATACTAATAAAATTTCCAAAGTATAATCCTTCTCCTAAATTTTGTAAAGGGGCAAATCCTACTTGCTCTGATTTATCGCTTGCTCTTGCGTAGATTACTTGTCTCGTACGTGCTGGTATAATAAATCTTTCGTCTTGAGTAAATGGTATAATCGTCTGTCCAAATTCTATACATCTGTCTGCAGCATTGACCTTTCCACCGTATTTTGAAAGCACGTCCCATCCTAAAATTCCATCGGTATCAATGGGAAATTCGTCAGGGACCACGTGCACGTCGCACTCTAGTCCCTCTAAACTCATATTTGTCCTACCTAGACTTAGGCACTCGCCTGGCGTGACTCCGTTAATGGCAATTACATATTGTTTATCAATTATTGTCCTATCAGTGACATTACTCGCTTTAATCAACGTAACATCGGCTCCACTATCCGCATAGAAACGTGCTTTCCTTCCTTCTAACTTTTCGCTCGCAAGCTCTACGATCGGTGGTTTACGTCCCGCTGTAGTAAATCTTATTAAGTACTTTCGATTATTAACCTTCTCCTGCACATTGGCTTCTTTTTCCTGTTTCGACTGTTCTTTTAACTTATTAAATTGTACGGATATCTCTTTTATTTGCTTTTTTGAATCTTCAATTTTCTCTTGCTTTTTATTGATTTGCCCCTCTACTTTATTTAAAATTTCTTGTGTTTGCGTCGGTTTCGGATTCGAATCTCCGGACTGATTTCTGGCATTTCTGTTATCTTGTCTGTTACGGTCATTGTTACGATTGCCGTTGTTCTGATCATTGTAGCGAGTGCTATTATTGTTGCCTCTACCGTCGTTGCGCCTATTGTCAAATCCTCTGTCGTTTCGTCGATTATCAAAATCCCGGTTGTATCGACGATTTTCAAACCCACGATCATTACGCCTGTTGTCGTATCCCCCGTTTTCGCGCCGATTATAGTTTCGATTGTCGTCTGTGTCGTTGTTGTACCTATTATTATTTCTATAATTCCTGTCATTGTCTCGATTATTGTACCCATTATCGTTGTTATAGTTTCTATTACCGTCTTGATTATTGTACCCGTTACTGTTGTTATAGTTTCTATTGTCCCCACCGTTACGTTCCCCTGAATATCTGCGCACGTTGTTCTTTCGATAAGCGCCGTTTTGTTTTCCGTTATTTTCTTGGGGAGCGCTATTATTTTGCGTCCCGTTGTTTGCTTGCGGTGCAGGTATGACGTTCGGCATCGGGGCTGGGGTGGATATGGGGAAGGGAGTATATACTACTGGTTGAGCAGCGGCAACGGGTGCTGACGCTAGCTGTTCGAGTTTTTCTTTACTGAGACGTCCGTTATTTATCGCGTTTTCTAACGAGAAGCATTCAACGTAGGTGTGGCCCGGTATGTTACAATATCGACATTTCTTTTCCTTGCAGTCTTTCTCTAAGTGGCCCTGTTGCCGACAATTGTTACAAACGCTCATACCTTCGGTTCGTATGCTGCCTTTGCGATTTTCATAAGCTCGGCTACCCACGACGGAATTTTAGTGCTGTCTTCGCGAATTGGATCAGGCGCGAAGTGTAGCCGTCAGCAGCGCGTCCCCGAAACTTCGTTGCCAACGAGTTGAGTACCCAGCGTTCGGAGTCCGGGCCGAATTCATGAATCACGTCGCGAACTGCGCGACAGAATAGTGCAAGCATGTCTGGATTTCCGTCGTAGTGAGGGATTGTGTTTAGTGCTTGGTGTAGCGAGAACATCCAGCCCCCGTCTCGAGAGCGGTCTCTATGTTGTTGTACAGGTTGCGGGTGTCGGATTATTGGGTCAGAAGTCGGTTTTAAATTTAAATCCTCGTGTACCTTATCCTCCATGCGTTTTTTGAATTGTTCGTATTGTTCTATAAAATCGGAGTCTTGTCATTTATTCCCGAAAGTTCTAATTTGCCTCGGACTTGCAGGAGGTGTT
>QLSS01000273.1:0-13855 GCA_024372645.1 Trichomalopsis sarcophagae
CTCTCTCTCTCTCTCTCTCTCTCTCTCTCTCTCTCTCTCTCTCTCTTAATTTCCCTCTATCTATCTATCTCTCTATCACTCTCCCTTCCTCTCCCTCTGCCTCTTCCTCTCCCTCTCCCTCTCCATCTTCCTCTCCCGCTATCTGTCTCTCTCTATCTCCCTCTAACTTTCTCCCTCTCTAACTCTCTCCCTCTATCTGTCTATCTCACTCTGTCTCTGTCTCTCTCTCTCAATCTATCTATCTCTCTATCTCTCTCACTCTCCCTCTCTCACTCCATCTTCCACTCCCTCTAACTCACTATCTCTTTATCTGTCCCTCTCCATCTCCCTCTTTCTATCTCTCTCTCTCTCTCTCTCTCTCTCCCTAACTCTCTCTATCTCTCTATCACCCTCTCCCTCTAATTCTCTCTCTTTCTCCCTCTCTTCCCCTCTCTCCCTCTCTTGTCCCTGTTTCGTTGAATCATTGCAGTTTTTCCATCTGCCACATGATTCAGATCCACCTGATCATCAAATCGGACTTTTGTTCGTTAGAGACATCACTTTAAAATAAGAAGAGGAGTATTAATAAAACTATCCCAGTATTAAATTATAGCCTTAGAAAGCCGCACACTAATTTAGAAATTTACTGTCTAAGGAACAAAATGAGTGGTCTTCAAGTCTAATTCGATCATCATGTGGATTAGCATGACACGACAGCTAGAAAAACTGCAGTATTTCTATGTGCCTATGTAAACTCTTTTAAACCCAAAAAATTAAATTATTTCCTAATTTTATTTTATATGTTACAAAAATGGATCTCATATAAAGTTATTACAGAAAATTAACCTACTTTACATTAAATTGATAAGTTTATCATAATTTTAAGGTGGTTATGTCCCCTTAAACGTTTGAATTGTTACAATCTTATTGTAGCTGTCAAGCAATATTGTTTGTATGATTTGATCTCAATATAATTGAACAGTTCCATGCAGGTATTATCCTTAATTTATTGCAGTACGGATGTAATATATTTTATTCTTATTATTTATGAGAAATAATATTACGTTTTAAAAATAAACGTTTTTGGAACTCTGCTTTTTCAATCTATTTGAGATAGAAATGAACTTCTCTACTATCTTCTAGTTAACATAGTAAACTCGACATTTTCTTCCTTTATTTTAAACAATATGGAATCATTTACACGATTTCTAGATTGATTTTAAATAATTATTAAATCATATTAAATATTAAGTGATGTTAAATAATCTGTTGTTTTAAAAAAATATTTTTTTTACTGAATACTTTGTCTTGGTTTTTCATGGAATAATCTTAATTTGTATTCTATTTCTGGCAATACTTAATTATAGCTTTGAAATAAATGTGTTTTATAAGATAATCAATTCAATTCAATTATTCTTCTTTTTATTCTGTACTTTTAATCATACTCTCAAAAAATGTTTTATTATATACAGCTAATAATTTATATATGCGGATTATATTTCCCTTTAATTTATTTTTTAATGAAAGGTAAGATTTTTTTTTTCTAAATTTGTTTTTACATTTAAAATTCTGTATAATTTAAAAAATCATATTTATTTCAATACAAATAACTTTAGAATGTACGAATCGGTTCTATAGCAACGGTAAGATACTTTGTTTATTGGTTACTATGGTATGAATAAATAAAGATTAAGTCCTTTTTCACGGCAAAAAATAAATTTCTCATTTACATTTATTGTAACTTATATTTGTCGCTCACAATGGGTGGGTAAGTATCCTGTAAACAAATTTTTCGTGTATAAATTTAGTTTTGTTGGTTTGTGACAATAATTATAAAACAGAATTTTATTCTAAATAGCAAATCATAATATATTTGTGTTGACCTAATCGGCATGTTACACGTATGTAATTCAAATTGGCGTAAAATAGAGGAGATTACATTTTAAAGTGATTTAAATAATATTATTAACTTTTTTTTTATTTCTTATATGGGTAAGACCGGAATATTAAGAACTTTATACATTTTTTCATTTTACTCTTTATATTAAAAAAAATTATATTCCAGTACATTTTTTTCAATATTTTTATTAATTTTTTATGATTTTTAAATTATTGCAAACAAAGAATGAATTAAATTTATTTGTATACTCTTATTTACTTTTTATGCATGTTATTAAGTATTCTGGCTTTATCTGAGAGAAAAAACAGTATTAGTTCAAGGATCACAATTAAGAGACAATCTCTTGCTTTTTATATTTATACAATGGTCGTTGTAATATCTGATAATGATAAAGATCAATTTGTGAAAGTAAAGCCAAATTTTTAGATTGGAATACGTGTTTCATAGAAATAATTAAAATTAACTTGATAATTATTTTTAAGATATCTTTGAGAAGACATTATGCTACTTCAGATAGGATAATTTTTTTGCATTCCCCAGATTCATATAAGCTATATATCCATGTTCGATTAATTTTTATAATAATATAACCATTTCTACCATAGTTGTTGTCAATGACCAACAACCATTTACACATTTCTTTGTCACTTTTTTCATAAATATGTTAGATATGTAGTATGATTAGGTTAATCTTGACAGTATTAAGAAGACAACATGTAAGCAGTATTATAGATATCTCAATTCTAAAGAAAAGTCTGAATTCATAGTCAGTGGGCTATCTTTTACTATTATCAGCTATTCAAAGATAAAAATATCGGAATTTTCTTGAATTTTTTTACTCGAAAAAACTTACATTCTGTTTGATTATATCTGAAAAAATATCTATCTGAAAATTAAGTATTCTGATTATATGATATATAATACAATACCCCCACCTTTCTAAGAATAATGTATCCTAAATTCTCTCAAGCGGTTTTTTAATGGGTCAAGCTTAGTTTGAATCCTTCGAAAAAACAAAAAATATTTTTATTACTAACATTTTTTTCTGATTTAAGTTTTAAAATATTTTTTTTATTGAAAATAGATAGAATATAAACCATTTTTACCGAAAAATACCATGTATATACTTTATAAAAACATTGACCAAAATTCATGACATTTCACTACATAAATCAGTGTTTTAGTCACTTGCTATGGATTTCTGAAAGATCTAGACATTTTTTTTACTCTACCTAGGCTTAAAATGTTCTTCAAACATGCCCCCACAGACTAAGCTAGAGACATTTCAAAAATAAAAATTAAATATTATTAGTAACAAATTTTGTTGCTAACAATATTTAATTGAGATTTTTTCGATAAAAAAATTGGTTGCTGACAATATAAACACTGATTTATGTAGTGAAATGTCATGAATTTTGCTCAATGATTTTATAAAGTGTATACATAATTTTAGGTAAAAATGGTGTATATTATATATATTTTTAATAAAAGAAAGATTTTTAAAATTACATTAGAAAAGAAAATTTTTAGATTTTGACCCCTTAGAGCAGTGGGAAAATATGTATTCCTGGAGGGTTGAGGTTTATATTTTACATGGTTATACATTCATTATGTCACCTCTTGCAGGAAAAAACGAAAACTTCCAAGAAGTCAAGTTGGACGTCCCAAAAAAATAGTGCGAAATAGTCGGCGCGGTGGTAGGAAATGCGCATCTGTTACTGAAGCTTCGAGAAGTACACTCTACAGAAAAGCTAAAGAAATTATTATTTTTGCTGAGCATAATCTTGAAGTTTTGGAATTGGCAGTACGTCTGTGCAAAAATGAAAATGATTGCGCAGAAATTAATTGCAATAGCGATGATCTTGAAAACGGAATATCTGCTCACTCACCGGATTCGGGATTAGCATTTTATCTTGAAAATGACTATAGCAAGAGGAGTTGGAGATCTCTCTGCATGGATACACGATCTAGAGGAATTAAAATTTACCCTACTTACAAAGTTATATCTCAAGCAATGGCTAAATGTCGTCCAGAAAACTGTACAGCTTCTGAACTTGAAGTCACAGTACCATTGCAGAGTCTCCTTAATAAAACTTCTGAAAGATTATGCTTTGCTATTGCTGAAGATTGGGATCAAGAAGATTTATTGCAATTAAAATTAATTGCTACAGTAGGCTTCGATAGCTCATCAGGGCATACAAATGCTCAACAAAAGTGTCAAGATTCTGATAACAACTGCTCAAATCCTACACAATCATTATTCGTTTCCAGCGTGTTAATTTGCATGCTACACAGTGATTCAAACAAATTTTCATGGATAAACCCAACACCTCAAAGTGAACGATTCTGCCGACCGAAGCATATCGCATTAGAAAAAGAAACTGAAGATTTGATTGCCAAGGAATGTGCAACAGTGCACTCTGAAATACAAGCGCTTAAATCTCACAAATTTCTTATGCCAAATGGAAAAAAAGTAAATATTAGTTTTGAAGTTTACGAAACGATGTATGATGGTAAATGCCTTAATGCGATTGTAGGCAATAAAGCCACAACTCGTTGCCCTATTTGTACACGAACAAGCCACACATTCAACAACCCAGATGAATACTTCAATCCTATTCTATCAAATCTAAAGTATGGACTTGGTTTACTGCATTGTCAGATAAAAAGCTTCGAGCATTTATTGCATATTTCTTATCGAAAGTCACTGCGATTGTGGGATGTAGCAAAAGATAAAAAAAGTACGTTATGCTAATTATATTTCATTCTCTAAAATATATCGTTACGTGTTAAGGTCATGTGGATTACTTGAAATCGAGTGAATGTTAGGTGGATTTTTCTATAAACAAACAGCTTGCTCACAAAGCTTGTCTTCTAACTTATGAGGGAGTACGTTTCCAAGGTTACATTAGAACAACTTCTAACCAAGCTTTTCTATCGTATGTTGGGCATAAGTTTTCATGAAAACTTAAAAGAGAAAAAGCAGAATTCCTAATCCTATTAGTTTTATTACGCGAAAAAATGTGGCTTGTTAAGGTGGTTAGATGAAGAGAAAACTTATTTATTTAAATTTATTTATGTATGATTTAGTAATCAAGTTATGAAGTTCAATATTACAGTTTGACCACTAAACTATAGCAAGGAAATCTCACCGATGAACTAGAATAGAATTTTTTTTTAAAACAATAATTCGTTTTCCAGGTCAGTTTGAAACTCGTCAGAGACACGTGCAGGGAAGACTTTTCGAAGGTTTTGGTATTAGAGTTGATCAAGTGCTACAAGGGTTCGGAACGACAAACACCGGTAATTTAGCAAGGAAATGTCTAAGTGATCCTACAAAGTTCGCTGAATATTTGGAATTAGATGAAAGATTGGTTATAAACATTTCTACAATCATAACTGCATTTAGATGCAAACAAATTTTAGACCTTGATAAAGTTCAAATACTTTGCTCCGAAACATACAGTCTTTACTTTGAGTTGTATCCATGGTCAAGAATGAGTCCAACTGTTCATAAAATATTAAAACACGGAGTCGATATAGCAAAACAGTTCCCAATGCCAATGGCTTTCTTTTCAGAAGATGCCAACGAAACATCACACAAGTATTACAGATCAAATTTCAAAAACCATGCCCGTCAGTATAAGAGATCAGCAAGACTCCTTGACGTATTCAATCGACAAATGTATAGGTCCGATCCTAAAGTATCAATGATGTATATACAACAACGTCTCAGGAAACACAAACATGAAGTTTTTTCGGAGAGCGTAAAAAATCTCATTCAAAAGTAAGAAAATATTTCAAAAATACTCACGTTTTAAATGTTTCTAAAACTGTTCAAATTAGTTCTGTAATTATCATTTTTTCACATTCTTAGTTCATCAAACATCACTGTTACTGAAGAAATGGAAAGTGAAGAAAAGTACAGTGATATTACTGACCCAGAAGATAGTAATGATGACTCTGAGTAGAAATAATGTTAGCAAATGCTTTCTAGTTTGCGTTCAGATGTAAAAATGGTTAATGGAAGAGATTTTTTAACTAGTGTAGATAATCGTGTAGCTACTATAGATTTAACGCAACGTGACTTTATTAATTTAATTCTATATAAACATTGAAATATAATATTTCTAAGGACAATGAGTTTATAATTTATTCTGCGATTATATGGGTATCTAGACTAAAAACGGAATATTTATTTAAGTAAGTAAAGACAAAATGGTATTCAGGCACATAATGCAGAAGGCAATCTGTGAACAGGACATAAGCTTTCAGATAGAGACGAAGAGAGAGAGAGAGAGAGAGAGAGAACCAGCTAGAACAAGCGATCCAGCGCAAGGGAGCAAGAGGAATTAACAAATATAACAATGTAAAGCATGAGAGAGAGAGAGAGAGAGAGAGAGAGAGAGAGAGAGAGAGAGAGAGAGAGAGAGAGAGATAGATAGATAGATAGATAGATAGATAGATAGCTCTTTATTTGTCTCAGTCGCGAAGGCAGGTATTTCCAGTGATGTCGCCTCACCCCTCACAGGCCGGGTCGAGACGCGGAAGTCGAAAAAGGCCAGTACGTATGATGGTACGACCGTGTTAAACATTTTACGAAGGAAGCAGACTGTGAAATACTTCCTGCGTCCAGCAGTGGTTAGCCACTGCAGCTCCCGCCTGTACGGGGAGATGCGCTCATCTCTCCTTACACCATAGATGTACCGGATTCCTGTATTCACGAGTCTCTGTAGTTTTAAGTCGAGTTCCTGCGTCAAGTCACAGTATGCAAGAGAACAGTAGTCGATTAGCGGAAACAACAGTGCCTGCACGAGATGTTTACGCAATCTGAGGTTGGTACTCTTTCTAAAAAAGTAAAGCCTGTACATTAGCGAGTGAGCACGCTTACACAATTGTGTAACATGCTCCTTCCATGAGAGTTTAGAGTCAAGCACCAATCCCAGATTGCGCACGGAAGACTCAAAGCTGACCTGGGCACCCCCGATGTTAATGAAAGTGTTGGCTGTAGAGGGAAGTAGATTTATGTAGTAGCGGGAGCCCAGGACAATTGCCTTGGTTTCAGTAACATTAAGTTTAAGTTTGTTTTGCGCAGCCCAGCCCGTTATCCTCTCGGCATTAGCACTCATCTTGTCTGATAAAGAATCGAGCTCCTCGAGGTGGCAATGACTGTAGATCTGCAGGTCATCCGCGTAGATGAGATGAGAAACATCGGAGTCTAGGCAGAAACCGATGTCATTGATGTACAGAGCGAACAGCAGGGGACCTAAGACGGAGTCCTGCGGGACGCCGATGTTAAGACGCTGCAAGGAAGAACGCTTGCTACTGTCACCAACGACAGCCTGCTTTCTTCCAGTGAGATAGGAGGCAAACCAGCGGATAACCTGCTTAGAGAAGCCAAAAGTTGTTAGCTTCCTCAGGAGCCGGACGTGGCACACAGTGTCAAACGCCTTGCTAAAATCAAAGAGCAGAAGGAGTGTCACTTTCTTTTTGTTTATCCCGACCCTGACATCGTCAGTTAGCTTAATTAGGCCAGACTGAGTGCTGTGGCCGGTGCGGAAGCCTGTCTGATAATTGTCTAGTAAGAGCCTTGATTCAAGGTATTGCGAGACCTGCTTGTGCACCAGCCACTCCAGGGCTTTGGAGAGAAAGCAAAGAAGTGAAATCGGGCGGTAGTCAGTCAGGGCTGTTGGTGAACTGACTTTGTTGAGTGCACGCACCAGTGATAATTTCCAGGCAGATGGGAAACGGGCCTTGCTCAGAGACTGGTTGAAGATGTGACATAATACAGGAGCGAGAACTGGCAGTGCTTTTAATATAACAACCTGGGGGATGCCGTCGCTTCCCCTCGCCTGGGTGTCGAAGTGCGACACTGCACTCAACACGTCCGATTCCGTTATAGGGCTGAACTCGAAATGTTCCGGAAGGTCAAGACTTTCCAGGGTTAGAAGATAGTTCTCAACAGCAGGCGCTAGCGGATCATTGGGGATTGAGCTAAAATGCTTGTTGAGCTCATCTGTGCTAAAGCGAGGTGGTAATGGGGCCTTAGTCGCGGAAATTCCAAGTTTCTCCAGCTCTCTCCAGATCTCGGCGATATCAGTCAAGGTTGACAGGCGTGAATAGTAATAATCCAGCCAGGCTTCCTCGACCTGTTTATGAGTATAGTCCCTAGCTTGTCTGTATAATCGGAGATCTGAATCAAGCCTGGAGTTCCTGAAATGCCTATATAGTCTATCCCTCTCGGAAACAAGGTCAGGAAGAGCCGTGGAGAACCACGGGTGACGCTGTTTTTTAGGTGTTACAGTCCGTGATGGGGCGAGTTGATTAATGGCGTTAGTAAGGTTAGCGTTAAGTGTAGAGATGCATTCGTCAAGTGATGATAGGGTGAGAGATGACCAGTCACATGCGCTAAGAAAGTCCTTTAGCTTCTCGGCACAGATTCCTTTTAAGTTACGGTAGGAGTATGTGCTAGGTACGTGTCGTAGAATCTATACGTCGAGAGTGGCCGTGATAAGGTCATGTCCGTTGATGAAAGGTGAGTCTGTCTTCCAGTGTGACAGCAGGCGATCCTGCTCGTCGATCAGACACAAATTAAGCCAGGTATCAGAGCCCTGTTTATGGTGCGTGGCACCATATGGGATAGAAGAAAGGGAATTTTCATCAATGAAGGCCCTGATGAAACTGGCATCTTCAGATGATGAAAGCTGATCAGAGTTGAAATCTCCCATTATGACCTTCGTTGAGTAATTGTGCATGTGGGTAGTTAGCGTTCTCCCAAACGTGACGATCGTGCCAAATCCCACGAAATAAGAAAAATCCTAGCGCATGCGAGGCTCTAGATGTTGCGCACCTGTGTTGGGAGGCACAGCGTCGCAATTGGCATCCCTTGTGTGGAGTCGCGATTATCTAAAGGGAGAGGAGAACTGTTTTCGCGAGTGATAGTGAAAAGTGCGCGAAGTGTGAGTGACGGAAAGATGCGCAGCGGGCCACGAGGCAAGCTACCGACGTCTTTCAGTGTAGAGAGAGACAGCGAGGAGTATTCCGCGGACAGTCGTCAGCTGTTGAAGTCGCGCGATGCTCGTACGATGAATCAGCTGACGAAACGGCAACTCGTGGTGGGTGGGACTTGGAGAAGAGTCCAACGCTAAACATGATAGCGTGGGGAGCTCTATCAAGTCCCAGCGAGATGTGCTGCTGCGCGTGCGCTCTAGCGACAGCGAGTCAGCCGACGGCGACGACTGGCACACAATACGTCGTAAGCGTCGTCGGCCGGGCTCGCGAGTTAAGCTTTTCGACGAAAGTTGGAAGCGAGGAGACTCTTTGGTCTCGTTGTCGCCTGACAACGAAAGCCGAGCGATATCTCCGAGGTTGAGCTCGAGTAAGAGACACAGTGAGAGTGCTGTGATTGCGAGTTGCAAAAGGCCAGGTTACTCGCTGTTGTCCGAAAGGACGATGGCATGGACCGCGGCCAGCGCAACCTCCATCACAGTCAGTGATGTGACCGAGGGAGATGTGTCGCGGAATTAATGTATTGGTTTTTATATTTTTGACATATATGTATACACATAAATTAATGAAAATTATTTTAAGATTATTTGTAAATATGTGTTAGGATAAAATTTGTTTTTCTATCTTACGCGTTTTTTAAAATATTTTTTCAAATGAGTTTCATCTGCCTGACACGCTGACGGTGTCGAGGATAAATCTGGTCGGGATTCGTGTCTTTGCAACCAAACGAGACTTTTCTTTCTTGACTGGCAGTTCTTAATTAAATACTTGAAGCGCTTACCTGGTAATTCCCTATTGAAAGTGTCCTGGGATAATTTATCTCTTCCTTTTAGGCCTTTTGGAAATCGGTAATTTTGAAATAACAAGTATGGAACAATGTGCGGACCAATGATCTATATTTTTCTTGATTCTCTTGTTTTACCCAATTTTTAATTGGTTCCTGGCTCTAAATTCTCTAAATTTTAATCGATTTTCTATTTTATGAATTTCAAAAAAGGAACAAACTAAAGGGAAAACTCTCAAACAAAATCTTGAACAACAGCTGCGAAATCTAAAGAATAAACTCTGAATGGAACTCTGAGATCTAAAAAGGTCCGATGGCTTTAACGCCTAATCACGGAGTGAAGGAGCAGCGTGGCTTGGGGGCGCTCAGAAGTGGTTCCGGACCTCCCACGCCGCAGCCAGCTTAACTTCCCCTCAACTGCGTTACAGCGTCGGTGCTTGTTACACTCATTAGGCTTTACGGGGCCTGGCAACTAGTTGCGCGTCGAAACTGCAACGCAGCTCCGCACGTGCGCCTCTAGCCGTTGGCGGGGAAGTTGTTTACGTCAGCGAGATTCTTAGCCGCTTGATACTTTTGTGGCCTTGAGTCTCGCTGTACCTTTGTACGTGTAGAACTTTCTCGAAGCCACATTTGAAATTATTATTTCAAATGTGTATTGAGAAAGTTGTCACGTAACAATATGAAAGAATGCTGCATGAATTTATGCGCATCACGAGATTTAATCTGCAGATTTCGTCCCTAAGAAAGGGCTGCTCTAAATAATTGTTTGTGCAGATATGATCTTTTTTTAAAGCTAAGTGTTCTTGAATATTTAATGACGAATGTTGTAAGTATGCATGCATATAACAAAAAGTAAATTGCAGATATGGTCCAGATAAAAGGGATTGTGCAAATAGTTATTTGAGATACGCTCTTATTTTGAAAGCTATGAGTTGCTAAATATGAAATGACGAATGCTTTATGTATTTATGCATATGATGAGATGCAATCAGCAGTTTTGGTTGAGATAAAATGGATGCTGCAAATAGTTATTTGTGCAAGTATGCTCTATTTAAAGCTACGTGATTGTGAATATAAAATGACGAATGCGACAAGATGCAATCTGTGGATATGGTCCAGCTAAAGAGAATGCTGCAAATAGTTTTTTGAGATATGCTCTTATTTTCAAAGCTATGTGTTGTTGAATATGAAATGACGAATGCAGTTGTATCATGGTGAAATTTGAGCATGTAACAAAGTTTGGGAGATGCCAAGGCAGAGAATCCTAAGGTCGAGTGAATGAGTCTGAGTATATGTGGCTAATAGCGTCTGTTTGTTTTGAGCAAAACGATGCCGGAGTAGGAGAGTTGCTTGGAAAAGGACAAAAGTACAACGGCTGTCGCCAACTCCCACAGAAGTCAAGGAGAGTCGAGAGAAAACGACGGACCAGCTTGGCACGGCAACAGAGAAACCAACGATTTGACAGGGCGCTTAAGTAATGGCACGCGCATCATAAGGCGTCGCACGCAGATGGTGGAGCCCTAGTGGAGTGTGCCAACGCTAGAGTCCGAAGCAACTATATCGGCATTGCAGTATTTTATAGATGGTCGGAAACATAAACGTATTGCGCTCGAAAATCAATAATTGTATATTTGAGTTAATGGCTCTGACGTTAGTGACAATTTGTTGTTCCGGGTTCCGTAATTTAGAGTTGCTAAAGTCTAAACTATCAGCGAGCGCATGACTATGTAAGGAACGCGAGAGTTTAAATTTCCCGGGTATCGGCTCCAACAGTTTACAAGTAGAAAGGCTTTCTTTGTTTCCTTATTCGGCGGTGCTTACTTCTGTGGTTGTCTGGGATTTCTCTGGAATCATCAAGGGAAGGATTAAGGTCAGTGGATCGGTTTTGATTTTCTTGCGTCAGGCTTTTCTCGTGGACTCGTAGCTCCTCGTTTTCGGATTTTTCATTATGCAATTCAAGCTACCTTGTGCGCGGCTATCTCGTGGCTATCTTTGCTAGATTAAGTTGAACTTTGTGGTTGTCTTACGGATAATTCGGGTTTATTTGCGTAACGGGGCCCTCGCTGTCCAGGCCAATTTTCCAAATCTATGCAAATCGCGGTACTTGCTTGTTACCTTTACAGGCTCCGCATTTCGCAATTTGAAATCAGCTTTTAAGTAGTCGTGGCCACAGATAAACAGAGCAAATGATTTTTCGAAGTGTAGGAGATCACCTTCGTTATTTATCAGAATAAGGTAAAGCCAAGTATCCAAAAGATTTACATGGTGCGTAGCACCAAATGGAATCGTATAAAGCGCATGCTCGCAGATGAACATCTTTAAATAAAATCCACAGTAATTGCTAGAGTCAAGAAAATTTAAATTGAAATCGCCAGTAACTATTGCCATAAAGAGGCATAACTGGAGCAAAGAAAGAAAGAACTCCGAAAGTACATGACCTTGTGGCCTACAATAACTTCATTCTGAAAGCACAATTCTACAATAAAATATTCTCTTTCGTCAACGTCTGAATTTCGTGAGCGTTGTAAAATTTGGAAGTTCATGCCATCACGGATATAACAAGCCACGCCGCCGCCCTGCATGAAGGTTCTATTACTTGCCTTCTTGGTACGGGTTAATAAATTTACAATATTCTGCATTGACTAGAGACCACGATCGTTTCTGACCAGTTTACAGCCTGCACAGAGAGAAAAATGAATTTATTCCGTAAGTATTTGTGCACGCGATAGTTCCACACAATCCTTCATCAATCTATTCAAGATTTACCCGAACGAATCGCATCCCATATATCACCCAATCTTCCAGCAATATTGTCTGAAGGTTGCATTTGCAGATTAGTCAGATTCAAAAATATTGTACAAGGGTTATATAACCTTCGGAAAATTTTCTTGCAATATTGCTGTAAGGCATCATGTCCGTTTTTGGATTGCATTTCCAAAAGACAATAAGCATATTGTGGCAATATTGCTCGAATATTATTTATAATATTGTGTCAGTATTGTAAAATATTGGCGAAAAACACTATAGTTCAAAAAATTAAATAAGATTTTTCAGGGGCTCCCATGCCCTATTCGGGGACTACCATCCAGATGATACTTCCCAAAATGGGCATGGGAGCCTTTCAAAAAGCTTATTTAATTATTTTAATTTAATGTTTTTCGCCTATGTTTTAGAATATTATAAATAATCTTTGAACAATATTGCTACAATATACTTATTGTTTTTTGGAAAAGCAATCCAAAAACAGACATGATATCTTACAGCACTATTGCAGGGAAATTTTTTGAAGGTTATTTAACCTTCGTACAATATTTTCGAATCTGACAAATCTACAAATGCAACCTTCAGGAAATATTGCGAAAGATTGAGTGTTATATAGGATGAAACAGATCGACGGGTTTATGATTGGATTTATTGCAGTATTGCCCCACGATAATAGCAGGAGGCTAACACATGTCATTTTTCCATCAAGCAACCTGGAATTATTTGGGCGCTCCATATAGAATGTTTTAGCTCACCATAGATTGATTTTATAAGTATTAGAATTTATTATAAACTTTACAATGTTATTTTTTGTATAAAAAAGAGAATTATACATTAAATCTAGTTGCCACAAATTCAACGTTGTTTTTTAATGCAAAAATCAATTAATTAATAGTTCAGAACTTTTACTGCTAGAATGTACTTCGTACGAATAATAATAATTATTGAAGCAGATTTTTCGAAACTCTTGCGTGAATGATAATCAATAATTCGATATGTCATTAGTAGATAGGCTATAGGCATACTGGCTCATGCGGATTCTGGCTCACCCCCTCCTCTCTCAGTGTGAGCCAGAATCCGAGCTGTGTATTTTAAATGGAGGGATTGTCAATCCCTCCCTTTTCTCCCCAAGCGACCGAGAATTCTTCCCCCTCTCGAAGTGAGCCAGAATCCGAGCTGTGTATTTTTAGATAGAGGGAGTGTCGATCCCTCCCTTCCCTCCCCTAGCAACCGAGAATTCTTCCCCCTCTCAAAGTGAGCCAGTAACCGTAGTATGTATAAGTCCCAATCTTCCCTTCTCCGTGTCCCGAAAAAAAATTTAGTGGTGGGTTCATGCTCCTCCTCCTTCGCGCAGGTAGAGACGACGACCCGCGTACAGGTGTTTTCCTCTACTTTACGGAATGTATGCGAGAAATGCTCCT
>QLSS01000273.1:13865-62938 GCA_024372645.1 Trichomalopsis sarcophagae
AACTTCGCGTAGATAATTCTGGGATACGTATACAAACTATCCCACGCAGATGTATACAGCTTCCAGCGACATGTGTTTTTTCTTTCGACTGCGATAAGTTAGTCCCTCGTCTGAGCGGACAGATTGCATAGGTACTATCCCTCACATTTCCAATACGATCCTCACGCAGATAAGGACGAAGACCCGCACACAGGTGTTTTCTGACTGAGAAACGCGATGCTAGAAAATATTGACCGCCGACTATACATACAAATCCCACAGGTACTATCCCTTTCACTTTCCCGGAGACAATGCTGCTGTTTAAAAATCATTTGCAGAGATATCTGATTGGGTTTTGTAGAGAACGCACAGATGCCTCTCGCACCGATATACAGCAATATTCTTAGAAGTCCTAAATAAATTCAGAGTGAGATTATGAGGCAAATCTAAGTTTTTTCAATACACCACCAGATTCTGATATAGGCTATTTTGCTGAAGTTGACTTGGAGTATCCTGAAGAAATACATGATGATCATAGGGATTTACCTTTTTGCGCAGAACATCTTGCACCACCTGGTTCAAAGCAGAAGAAACTTCTCACGACTTTGAATGACAAGAAAAGGTATGTCATTCATTATCGAGCACTTAAGCAGGTCTTAGATAATGGACTTCGATTAAAAAAGGTGCATAGGATTTTGAGTTTTGAGCAAAGAGCGTGGCTCAAACCATAAGTTGAATTTAACACAGAAAAGCGAAAGCAGGCAAAGAATGAGTTTGAAAAACTCTTCTACAAATTGATAATTAATGCAGTCTATGGAAAGTGTATTGGACGAGAGCGGAAACGTGTAGATGTGCGATTAGTAAATAAATTTACAGGCAGATACGAAGCAGAAGCACGCATAGCTCTGCCAAATTTTAACAGTTGTGCAATCTTCGATGAAAATTTGGTTGACATACAACTGAAGAGTACAAGTATTACAATCAAAAAACCAATATACGTTGGTCTCTCAATTCTAGATTTGTCAAAAACATTAGTATATGATTTTCATTATTCATATATGAAAAAGCGAGTTGGAGAAAAATGCAAACTCCTGTATACGGACACTGATAGTTTAATATATGAAGTTGAGGATGTAGATATGTATCAAGTAATGAAAGATGTACATAAATTTGATACTTCTGATTATGATGAAAATAATCAGTTTGGAATTCCACGTGTTAATAAAAAAGTTCCTGGATTGATGAAAGACGAATGCTGTGGCAAGATTATGACAGAATTCATTGGTTTAAGAAGTAAAATGTACAGTATTTTGATTAATGGAGCCGCGACAGTGAAAAAAGCTAAAGGTATAAAATCTAGTGTTGTAAAGAAATCAATCACGTTTGAAGATTATCGAAAATGCTTTCAGGATCTTGTTATTATAAAACGTGAGCAGTGTAATATTCGTTCAAAATTACACATTGTGCATACTGAAAAACGGGAAAAAATTGCTCTAAGTCAACCCGATGATAAAAGATTCTTATTGCCTCATAGTACTGACACTTTGAGAATGCTTCGCGGGTGGGGTTGACACTTTATGCTGATGGAGGGGAACCAATCAAGATTGAATATGATGTTTTAGAGGAGTTTATGCACGAGTGGGATCCATCATTGGATAGGTTAGGAACTGAACAAGGAGAGAGAAATGATATATTACTAGAGGCTATGGAAGGGGCAGAAATTGTGGTGGGAAACGGGCTATATGAACGGACGAAATACGATGAAGAGCACATTCGAGAAATCGAAGCGAACAACCAACCTTGTGCAAAGAGACCAAGATTCACCTAACTCTAAAATAAGTAAGTTCTATTTCTTAGTTCTCTCTCTCTAAATTCTCACCTACAAGACATTTTTCACTAACTTTCATTCTTATTTTCACTTTTCAGAATGGATCTATCTGCACTCAACAAGATTGCTGAGCGCGAGTTCTTGCCTAAGAAGAAAGTCACGAACTTGGAAAAAGATCATGAGTACATGGTGACTGCACTCAAGGAAGTAAAGACCAGATTCGGCACAAAGATCGTGGCTGAGATCGATGACAGCTTTCAAATATTTCTGCCCTGGAAGATCTCATCAGCAATCTTGAAAGATCAAGAATTTTTCAATAATCTCTCTAACACAGCAAATAAACTTAGTTTATTTATAACATATCAGGGTGGAACTTCTTTTAAGTTCACCACATGCTAAAATAATGAAATACAAAGACTGATAATTGTTAAATACTATTTATTTATTTCTTCAAACTTGTGTGCAATTTACATGAATAAATACATTATTAAATATAATAACAATTGCTTTCTTATTTATTTAAACCTTCAATAATTTATACAATCTCATTTTTATCTATCCAACTATTATGCTTGTCACTAAAACCTAACCATTTAACATATACGCGTTTACCACTTTTCTTTAAAACTTTTTCTACTAAATAAATTTCTGGATACATAGTTTTATGAATTTCCGTTTCATAAAAGCCACCAGAGACGGGTTTATCATAATAATCTTTGAGGTGGTAAGTTACTGGATCTGTTTTTACAACTCGCGTTATTGTGAAAATTTCTGTTGACCAGTTTGGCGTATAACCTTTTTCAAAAACATTTTTTATCCTACTTATTCGTACTTTATCTCCTACTTTAAATTTAGGTTTTTTCACTGGCGACTTTTCATTTGGAAAATGTCTCTTGACATCTCGCTCATTTGCCAGTGTAACGTTTTCAGGCTCGATTCCTGTTGTCCGATGTTTTCTTGAATTGTATGCTTTGAGCAAGTTAGGTAGAATATCCAACCATTTATAGCTTCCTTATTTGCTGAATTCTGTCCACATTGCATTTTTTAACGTTCTATTGAATCGTTCGCATATACTTGCATGAAGATTACTATGCGAAGAGTATAAGTGTATATTGTGCTTTTTCATAAGTTTTTGAAAAATTGAATTGTAAAATTCTTTTCCTTGGTCAGTTTGTAGATTCTTCGGTACTCGTCCTTCTTTCAGTATTGACTTCATAGCTGTAGTAACATCATTACCACTCTTTGACTTGACTGGCACGGCCCATGCATACTTTGAAAATATATCTATGACAGTGAGTAAGTAATGAAAACCTTTATTCTCTTTAGAATATGGTATCATTTCTACAAGATCCGCTTGCCAAGTCTCATCTATTCCACGTATGTCATATTTTCTTCTCTTGTATCGCCGACGTGCTGGCTTGTGCAGCTCTTCAGCTACTCTTTGACGTTCCATCATCGTTTACAGTAGATGAAAATCCATCTGGAAATTCGTCTATACGAACTTTTAATTGTTTATTCACTTCTTCAATGATATAATCAATGCCAGAGTAATTGCGAAGAGTTGTACTATAAAGATAACGCAATTTTGTATTCACTTCCAATTGCTGTTTTTCAACTTGCTGCTTATATTCTTCTATAACTTCACCAATTCCAGCAATTTTAGCAGCTATATAATTTATTTCAGTTTGTAGAATAACTTTCAGTGAGTGCAAGGTGATTGCATCGTTTGGGTGATTGGGCTGTCCTAGGTTGCAAAGTCGCTTATTTTCTAAATCAAAATCACCGTCCGGTGTAAAATTGAAACCAATGCCTGGAGGACCGCGACTCACTTGCGAGCCCTCAAGTTTTCTTCCAAACACATCGAGACTCATGGTAGTACTGATGCAAAGAAGAAAGTTGCATGTCAATATATATGCCCAGCTTCGCGTAATTCCTCAATAATCGACTGGATTTCATTGACGTGATTATTATTTCCAGCTGATTGTTCGGCAATCAATAATCGAAGTCTCTCAGTAAGCTCGTTTGGATCATCCCAATAGACGAGATCAATGGAAGAATTTTTCTTTGCTATTTTATATTTAGGTATAAGCCCTCCTCCGCTGCTGTTTATATTCTTTTTACGTGGAGTGCTGCGGAACATTGGTGATAAAACATTCTTATATTTATTACTTCTCGACATTCGTATAGATTCATCTTTGCTGAATTTTTTCCGATGAGCATTTGTTGCTTCCAATATCTTGCGATAATTTGCACGATCTGCTGAACTTAAAAGAAGATCATCCGGATATTTTTGAAATAGTAATTCCATTAGTCCATTCGTTTTAGGATAACTTTCATTTCTGACTTTGACATATTTATCATCAAATTCAATTTCTGAATCACCAATCATATACACTTCATCAACCTTTCGCACTCCGTATATATTATCAATGGTTCTACGGCTTTTATCTAGCATTGATAAAAAGTCTTCAGCTGATTCATTTTTTCCACTCGCGGATTTAAATGTAGAATTGGTTATTGTGTTAAAAACTATAACGGTGTGATTGCTCACCCGTTATAATAGTTATATACGTAAAGGAGAAATTATATCCGCTCGAAGCGGGCTTCTTGTAGGCTGCACGAAGCCTAACCCGGTAGACAGTATTTGCCGTGTAAAAGCCGTCCTTGGAGACGATGGCCCGCGGAGAGCGTCGTGGGTCTGCTACGCGGCTTCAATAACGATAGAACGCGGGTTGAGTCGCACAAGCACGTCAGGGAAAAGGTAGAGTCAGGCACAAATAAAAGAGAACAAAGAGTAAAGAGCAAAACAAAGTATATTAACCGATAGTTGACAGTGTTGCAGCGTAAGCGAGAGAGAGACAGAGCGAAGCATCGATAGCAATGAGAGAGAAGCAATATACGGAACTAGTACTTACAATCACACTTGCTGCTATTCGGTTGCAAATATGCCTCGTGACCTCCTCGGGACTATAAGCATCCGTCAATAAACAAAGGCGGCAGCGGTATCATCAGCACGCTACGCAGCAATAGGCAAAAGATGCACGTACAGGAATCTTCTATGATACCGGTCACGAGGAAGGCACGATATACGCACGCACGCAAGATACACAAAAGGAAACTGTCGATAATCGAAACAAAGAATCGCGGTGAAAGTGAAGACGTCTGATAGGTATGACGGGCGACTGCCAATTGCAGCGCGGCGCTCTCTTGCGCGTTCTCCCACACACATGTTTTTGTTGGCCCTTCGGCCCGCTAGGAAGCGCGACACACACATACATGCTCGCGCTGCTCTCTATGCCATGCTCTCGCCGCGGCTCTCTCACTTACCTGCTGTGTAGCTGTAAATAGCGAGAGTGACAATAGTAATATATATGATGTATTACAAATAAGTGGTGAGGAGAGGGACACAACGAGAGTACGAACGTCAACTCGTTATAAAACATCATCATTATTATCATTATCATCATAATCATAAACGGTATAATCCATTAAACTCGATCGATCGATTCTCATTCGTTTTTTTTTACTGTTGTTTTGATCCAAAATGTGATTGGATGGTTGCTGTAGTGGGCTTTCACTTTTCATCTCAACAAGTTTCTCAAGTGGTGTAATGGGTTTTAGAGTATCACCGATGACTTTTTCAAAATCATCTTTCTCCTGTTTTAATAAAGTGTATTTTTTCTTAATAGCCTCACGAGCTCGCAAGAGCTCACTAAGAACATTCTTCTCTTTAGTGAAGTCTGACATGCTTACGTGGCGATGTCTACAACTGAACTGTAAGTTTGAGACTCATAATTCCTTTTTTATTGCAAAACAGTCAAATCCTTTTCTGTATCTACCCTCATTCATCGGTCGATCTTTGTCAATAACGATGAATCCATATCTATCATTCTTCCAACATTCAGAACAAAGATTCCGAAATTCGTTGAAAGTTAAATCGGTATTCACATGATCTTCATAGATATGTTTAAGATTTACATCATCTTGTCGATAAATTACTAACAAATTGACATTATCTCTAATGAGATGTTTTCCTATATGAGCATAAGATTGACATAGATAGAAGCTATCTACACTCTTATGTCTTCCCATACAGAAGAATGCTCTGACATTATCCTGCTTCTCACATGCTACATCATCAAAAATCATTATTGAATTTGGAAGGGCTTCATCTGGAGATACTACAGATTCATGCTCACTGAACGGAAGATATGATACTCCATCAATCGGATCCAGAACACTTTTGAGAAATTGATACTTTGGCTGATTCAAGGATTTAGAGTATACATACAAATTTTCAAACCTAAGACCATTGGGATGTGTTATTAAAGCCAATAAACTATTTGTTTTTCCACAGTTCGATGGGCCGCAGAAAACTGCTCGTATACTATCTGGTAGTAATTCCCCATGACGCTTTTTTCTCTTCTCTTTTCCAAAATCGAAATTTGTCACGGAGGGTTTGACGTTCTGCTCGGTAAAATCCATGTTCACTCAACAGAGTCAAATATAACATTGAGCTCTCGAAATATAAACGCTCGTTTTATATCATGAATGTCAGTTGTGAATCAACACTCGAAGAGAGATGATCATACACAAATCTCAGAAACAGCCGAAAGGCTATGGATTGCTTGATAAAGTTATCAATAACTTACCTGTTGAAATGCATCTTCCTGGATATCAATACTGCGGTCCCGGAACCAAATTGAAAAAGCGAATGAAAAGAGAAGATCCTGGCATTAATCCGCTTGATCAGGCTTGTAAAAAACACGACATAGCTTACTCCGATAAAAACGGAGATCGTAAAGCTGCTGACAAGATGCTTGCTGAGGAAGCTATGCAGCGTATTAGAGCTAAGGATGCTAGTCTTGGTGAAAAAGCTTTTGCTTTTGCTGTTAGCAATGCTATGAAATTAAAAGGAAAAACTGGAATGGGACTGAAATTTAAAAGTTCTCGCAAGGTTATTCAATCAGCCTTGAAGGGCGCACGTCAAGCTGTTAAAAGTGTAGGTGGAAAGAAAAAAGTTATCATTCCACGTGTTCTGCCGCTTCCATCAAAAATTGGTGGAGTTCTTCCTTTTCTCATTCCATTGTTCGCAGGACTAAGTGCTACCGGTGCTCTAGCAGGAGGTGCTGCTGGAATAGCTAAAGCAGTTAATGATGCTAAAGCTGCGCAGAAAAATTATGAAGAAAGTAAGAGGCATAACGAGACCATAGAAGCTATTGCTTTAGGCAAAGGTCTTCATCTTAAGCCCTATAAAAGTGGAATGGGATTATTTATGAAACCTCATATCGGTCGTGGTCATCAAGTCAGTAGAAAAAAAAACTTCGATTTAACTTTGCCAAATCGTGCACTGACTGACTACGATCTAAAAAAATATGCTCATATGATGGAAATTTCAAATTTCCGTGGTGTTTTCATGAGAAATAATCTACCACCCGATGGTCCATGGCGTAATGAATCAGCAGTGGTAAACTTGGATGATTTTCAAAATAGAGGCACTCACTGGGTTTGCTATCGCAAACGTGGTCCTGAAGTACTTTATTTCGATAGTTTTGGTGATCTCAAACCTCCCAAGGATCTCATGATGTATTTTAACGTGAAGGAAGTGAAATACAATTACAAAAGATATCAAAATTTTGACTCATTTATATGTGGACATCTTTGTCTCTACTTCTTAGCTGGGAGACTATAAAAGAGATGTTCGCAGACGAATAGATTCATTAGCATCAGATCAGTCATGGAAGATAGCTTCACTCTGAGTCTCTCAGGAAACTCATCTGTCTTAGAAGCGCAATATTTTCCTTCGATTGAACTGCCACAGCATAAAAATTTTGTCTTGGGATTAGTTGAACTTTTAACATTCAACTCTATTCCCAATGTTGACCATTCAAATAATAAACTTCATTTGAGCAAAAATAATATTATCACTATCCCTACGGGCAGCTATGAAATTGATGCTATAAATCAATTTTTACAAGAAACTTTGAAATCCAAAGGAATTGAATTTTCTTTGAAAGCTAACAACAAAACTCTCAGAAGTGAAATTCTCTGCAGTCACCAGATAGATCTCAAACCTCGCGATTCAATAGGCCGTCTCCTTGGCTTCGCTCCTCGCATTCTCAAAGAGAACATTCAACACAGCTCTGATTTACCTGTGAAAATTTTGAGAATCAATGCACTCAGAGTAGAGTGCAACATTACTGCAGGTGCTTACATCAATAATAAGAAAGTTCATACAATCCATGAGTTCTTTCCCAGAGTGCCTCCAGGATATAAAATCTTAGAAGTTCCGTCTCATGTGATATATCTACCACTCAGTGTCAAGTGCATAGATCATCTACAAATTCGAATTGTAGATCAGGATGGAAATTTGGTGAATTTCCGAGGAGAGGAAATTACTATTAGACTTCACATCAAATCTGTATAATGGGTATCGTTTACAATTCTGGAACATATATAAGTCAGCCATCATGTCAACCAGTCATCAGTCGACCAAAGAAACTCAAACCGTTAACACGGAAGAGCATTCAGTTTCTGAAAAGCCTAGGACTAAAAGTTCGTGGAAAAAATTCACGTGTATAATTCTTTGTTGCTTCCAGAAAAATGGACGAAATTCTAAGCATTCAATCAGGTGTCGTCTTCGATGAGTCTATTGCTCATTACGAGGTACACGCCCATCAACCATACTCATCATTAAGCTTTGATAATAGTGATGAAATTCGTATTTCTATACAACATCAAGATCTATGCCTCTTACCATACCGTAGTTCTATCCACGTATGTGGGAAATTGAAACTAAAAGATGGTTTAACAGCACCAACTAAAACTAAATTCGTGAACAATGGCATTTGTCATCTGTTTGATGAAATTCGTTATGAAATTAATGCTGTGGAGATTGATAAAAGTAAAAATGTCGGTTTGAGCAGTCTCATGAAAGGATGGACTTCATTTAATTCGAATCAGAATAACATGCTAGAAAACGCAGGCTGGCTTGGTGATGAAGAAGATACCAAAACGTTTGTCGATGAAAAGGGAAACTTTGACGTAGCGATTCCACTGAGTATGATCTTGGGCTTTGCAGAAGACTATAAAAAAATTATAGTTAATATGAAGCATGAGCTCATTCTTACAAGATCGAGAAGCGACTTAAATGCAATAATCCAGAATGGAACTACATCATCTGGCGTAACTACTTATGAAGATTGTGAAGTAAAAATAACGAAGATAGAATGGTTAATGCCATATGTTATTGCATCAGATAAACAAAAAATCCAGCTATTGAATTTCATTGGTAAGGATAACCCCATCTCTATGTGTTTTCGTTCTTGGGAGATATTTGAATATCCTCTTCTTCCAAGCACGAATAAACACGTCTGGACAGTGAAAACTTCAAATCAATTGGAGAAACCTCGTTTTGTAATTCTCGGACTACAAACAAAGAGAAAAGCTACAAGAACTGCAAATGCCAGTAGATTTGATCATTGTGAGATAAGTAATGTGAAACTTTTCTTAAATTCACAATATTATCCATACAACAATATGAATCTCGACATATATAACAATCAGTATACAATTCTCTATGATATGTATGCTAATTTTCAAAAATCATACTATGGAAGAGATCCGCAGCCGTTGCTGACAAAGCCTATGTTCATCAAGAATGAACCACTCATAGTTATTGACTGTTCACGACAAAATGAATCTCTCAAGAGCGCTCCTGTCGATGTACGTCTGGAGTTTGAGGCTAAAAAAGATTTTCCTGCTCACACTTCAGCATACTGCCTAATCTTACACGATCGCGTCGTTCAGTACAATCCTATCAGTGGAAATGTCAAGAAGCTTGTCTAGGCTGCATCAAAAAATGGAGTATGCAGTAGACATGACTGGTTTCAAGCAAACCGAAGAAGATTATATTCTAAAGGAAATAGTGATCCTGTTTTTCTAATATTCAAAAATCCCTTCTCATGGAAAAAATTCTCAGACAAAATGCAGAGGGAAAACAATTGGCTTAAACATAATTATCATGGCATCAGGTGGAAAACAGATGGACATCAATACTCTCAAATTGGAAACTTGCTTCGTGACGCTCTCCATGACGCATCAAAAATTTTTGTCATCGGGGCATTAAAACAGAAATGGCTTCAACGATTCAAATTTTCCGTCTACAACATTCAACAATATGGCTATCCATCAAAACCATCTTTCAAGTGCGTCACAGTTTGCACAAATCATAATCCAATCTACAAGACTGCCTGCGCACTTCACACTGTCAAACTTATGAAATTATTCTATCAGTCATGCAAACATTTGTAAGAAAAAATAAAATGAATAAATAAATAAAAATTAAAAAAAAAAAATAAATAAAAGTTTTCTCTCCTAATTTTTGAAAAACACACCTCCTCACATCTATCGAAGGTGAAAAGCCTTACGATTCGTGAAAAAATTTCTCTCACCAATTTTGAAAAGTAGTGTCCACCTCCTTTTAGTACACTCCCTTTTTTTTGGAATCTCGACTGTGAGAATGCGAGATTATCCTCTTCTAACAAGAAAAGATCTTGGAGAAAATCTCACTCTGAATTTATTTAGGACTTCTAAGAATATTGCTGTATATCGGTGCGAGAGGCATCTGTGCGTTCTCTACAAAACCCAATCAGATATCTCTGCAAATGATTTTTAAACAGCAGCATTGTCTCCGGGAAAGTGAAAGGGATAGTACCTGTGGGATTTGTATATATAGTCGGCGGTCAATATTTTCTAGCATCGCGTTTCTCAGTCAGAAAACACCTGTGTGCGGGTCTTCGTCCTTATCTGCGTGAGGATCGCATTGGAAATGTGAGGGATAGTACCTATGCAATCTGTCCGCGCAGACGGGGGACTAACTTATCGCAGTCGAAAGGAAAAACACATGTCGCTGGAAGCTGTTTACATCTGCGTGGGATAGTTTGTATACGTATCCCAGAATTATCTATGCGAAGTTTGTATAAGGAGCATTTCTCGCATACATTCCGTAAAGTAGAGGAAAACACCTGTGCGCGGGTCTTCGTCCTTATCTGCGTGAGGATCGTATTGGAAATGTGAGGGATAGTACCTATGCAATCTGTCCGCGCAGACGGGGGACTGACTTATCGCAGTTGAAAGGAAAAACACATGTCGCTGGAAGCTGTATACATCGGCGTGGGATAGTTTGTATACGTATCCCAGAATTATCTATGCGAAGTTTGTATAAGGAGCATTTCTCGCATACATTCCGTAAAGTAGAGGAAAACACCTGTACGCGGGTCGTCGTCTCTACCTGCGCGAAGGAGGAGGAGCATTTTTTTTCGGGACACGGAGAAGGGAAGATTGGAACTTATACATACTACGGTTACTGGCTCACTTTGAGAGGGGGAAGAATTCTCGGTCGCTAGGGGAGGGAAGGGAGGGATCGACACTCCCTCTATCTAAAAATACACAGCTCGGATTCTGGCTCACTTCGAGAGGGGGAAGAATTCTCGGTCGCTTGGGGAGAAAAGGGAGGGATTGACAATCCCTCCATTTAAAATACACAGCTCGGATTCTGGCTCACACTGAGAGAGGAGGGGGTGAGCCAGAATCCGCATGAGCCAGTATGCCTATAGCCTATCTACTGTCATTATTAAATATACTGTTAAATATTAAATGTATCTTCGATGATGATTAATTTTCGTCGAACGTTTTTGAAATAGTTTTGTAATGTCCTACGTTTATACACTTTAGCATTGACGTTATATATAATATAGTTGTTACGGAGATACTCCTCCCCGTACCCCCCACACCCCCACATCCCCCCACAGTGCCCCCCCCCCCCCACCAAATAACGTAAAAATCATTCATTTTTATGTTATTTTTGAAAAAATGAATCAATTTGAATCATATTTAACAGAGTAACAAGTAAACTTCAAATTTTATAGAATTGTAAATAATTACATTGCGGAGACAACTATAAATCGTCGTTTATAGTAATTTTGTGTTTATTACTTCTAATAGTTTTAAATATTTAGAATTTTGAAAAATAAATATCTGTATAGAAACCAATATAAATGTCCCACACAAACGAAAGTGCCGCCATATACAAATTTTAAAAATTAAAATAACACTAAAAACTAAAATGGGGGGTTGGCGAGCGAAGCAATAAGTATAAATTTCTTAAATAAACGGCCGGTATAACTAAAATTTGTATACAAATGAATTTGTTGTGATAGGAAATTGATTCCCTTAGTCTCTATCAACTGATCTTGTATGCGCTTTGGTTTTGCGCGCTTGTTATTAACTTCTTGTTGTTAATAGGAAATTGATTCCCATAGTCTCTATCAGCTGATCTTTCTTTGTGTGTACACACAATTTATTGTATAAATTAATTTTTAATTACGAACATTATTGTTCTTCTTTACGTGGTTATTATTATTCATTTGGATTCGTAATTTTAGTAATTAATGTGAAATCAAGAGTACAAATTTTTGTGTAAATAAACATCAGACATCTTAACCTTAAAAATTACTACCTAGTGTAAGTTTTACTTTTTTATGTACGATTATTATTATAATGATATGTGATATATGTATTTTATTTACGTTTATAGATTGAGAAAATGTTATTTGAATGTATTTCGTGTGACAAAACTTTTACGAAGAAATGTCAATTATTTATGCATAATAAAGTGCATTCCAAAAAAAGATTTTACTTGTGAAATTTGTCAAAAATGTTTCTCGCAGAAAGGAAATTTAAATGTTCATCTAAAGTCACATAATAATAATAAAACATTTATATGTTCATTATGCAAAAGTGCTTGTATAACAAAGTCTCAATTACAAACTCACGTTAACACTCATACCAAAGAAAATCAATTTGTATGTGATTTCTGTGACAAGACATTTAATAGAAAAAGTCACTTAGAAATTCATATTTCAAGTCATATGAATGCTTTTGAATATGAATGCCTTGTTTGTAATAAACTTTTTAATAACAAAACATACTTAAACGCTCACAAACAAATACATTCAATGGAAAAGAAGTATGCATGCAATTACTGCACTATGGCTTTTGTTAACAAAAGTAATTATAACAGGCACATGAAATCTCACAAAATTACTTAGTTTTGTATTATCAATGAAATCTCATGTATTTAAAATTTACTTTTACAATAAATAAAATAGTTTTAATAAAATATATCTGCACTTTATTTATATAAAATATATAACATTTATTTTTTGTTTTTTCAAAATAAGAACAAGGGGGACTAAATAAACATACAATATTTTTTTCTGTCAATGGTAAGACAACTGATTCATTTAAGTATTGAAATTTTAAAGACTAAGAATGGAAGAGATCAGATGAAGCCGTACTTATCAAATGAAACTTTGTCGTGATGTTGTAGGCGTACAATCTATTTTAAATGCCCTGAAGATCAGTTCAATCAATGTACAAGAGGTATGAACAATAGCTTATCTTTTAATAACAATTATGTTAAATTGTTAATTTTTTGACATTTTTAGGTGTATACGTCCCCTTAACGACGATATAACTTTTACTAAAACTATCTTATTACATTTTTCAGTCACCATGCACCAGGACAGATGTATAGAGTACCTCAGAAGGTGGAAGTCAAGCAATTTATTTAATTGCAGACCTGTCCAATTGAAATAGGAGAAGTTATCTATAGAATCAAGTAATAATTCCCTTTTTATTTATTAAAATTTCGTTCCATTTTAATAATCATGCATTTATAATTTTTACAGGATAGTTTACAGAAATTTTACGCAAATTTTACAGCTATTACTGGAAGGTGGATTGGATTCAATGGGTTCATTTAAATAATACACCTAGTAATAAATAATATTTTCAACAAATAGTTTTAAAATTAAAAACACAACCAAAACTGGAGGGTTGGTGAGTGAAGCTAGCAGGGGGGCGAAGTGAACCTTACAAGAATAAAAAATTAACGATAAACAAAAATTGCCGAATAAATATGTTGACAATCAATGTATTTATTCGTTAGAGACTAGGCACTAGTCATACATTTCGTGGCTATTTTTGTCACCGATATATTCAAACTTAAGTTTTCTAAACGTATTTTTGGCTGCTAAATCTTAGCTCATTTAGTTAATTTTTGTTAAAGTGAATACTTCTATAGGCTCGCTAGGTACACATTTTTACCGGAGAGTGAATCGAGAAAAAACCGACCGTCACGCAGTTATCTTTCGAAACGAGACTTTAGGAATCGAACTTTTTATAAAAATAGATCATATTATTCTGTGTCGATAACGCAATTGATTATGTCGAGACGAAGAGTTAGGGATCTACCTGATTTAGTTGAGGATTCTGTCATTGACAAAGATCAATATGTCGATATAGTATTTGTTTCTGCTGATCATGAAAGTTCAGTTAGAGATTCGGATGTTGATCTAGAAGAAGATATAACATCTCATGATCTTCCTACAGGTTCTTACGAACATGTGAAAAGTACTTACACAAGTACTCAAAAACTGTTGGAGCCAAATCATATTTACGATTGAGAAGATGATACTCTGGATAATATATCTCCTGATATCGAGGACAACTCCAATCTGTCAGCTATTTCTCCATTGTTTTTTAAAAATTCCTTAGAATTATTCGAGTTATTCTTCTCGGAATCGATGAAAAATCATATTGTGGAAGCTACTGCTGAGAATCATTTCGATTTGTCTAAAAATAATCTAGAAAGATTTATTGTAATCATAATGATTACTATTTTCAATTCTAGAAAACGTCTTTATGATTATTGGTCAACAAAACGAATCCTAGAGTGTCCAATCATTACCGAACTTATGACGAGAAATAAATTTGTTATTATGACAACTGACAAAGTTTGGAAAGTAAGAACGATGTATGACATGTTCCGTGATAATTGCTTGCAATTCGGTTTCTTCGACTACAACCTATCTGTAGATGAGGTAATGGTGAAATATTTCGGTAGATTTGGTATCAAGCAGTGTATCAGGAATAAGCCTATAAGGTTTGGAATAATGATGTGAGCACTTTTAGCTTTTGTTGGATTGGGTTCAAGAGTAGTAATATAATTACTTTCTACTTTATTAGAAGGAACCGAAAAAGAAGATTTGAGTAAGTACCAAGTGTACTTTGACAACTTTTTCTCTAATTGAGACCTAATGACCTAATGATACATTTGAAGAAAAATGGTTTATCATCAACAGGTGCTGTCCGGCAGAATCGTGTGAAAGAGAAGGTCGAAATGCCAAAAAAAGCTGAAAGAGGAACCACTATTTCTAAGCATGAAGCAAATTCAGGGTTGAATTTTATTACGGTAATGGATTCCAAACCCGTATCGATTCTCTCAACTAAATATAGGGATGAACCGAAAGTGGCAATGCAAGGATGGCAGGAATCGTCGAAAAATTTCATTCTTTTCCCTCATTCTTTTTTCATGTACAATCAACACAAGGGTGGTGTCGATCTCCACGATCAACACTGTAATGCTCTGATGCCTTCGATAAGAGGTAAAAAAATGGACATGGTGTCTTTTTATGCGACTTATTCAAGCATCTTTAGCGAATGCTACGGTGATTTACAATAAACTCCATCGGGATGAAAAGAAAGGTTCCGAAGATATTGTTCAAGAAGTTTGTGAATATTACATTCAGAAGCTATCATCAGTACGTATTCCCAAAGAAAAGAGAAAGCCTGAAATTTTTTCAGAACACATCAAGAAACAAAAAAGTATGAAAAAATGCGGGATAGGTACGTGTTCGACGAGAACTGAATGGTTCTGTACGAAACCCATTTGCAGAAAACACAAAGAAGATCACGGCAATGAGCCATAATTGGGTTCATAACTCGGAAATTTATTAAAACTTTTACTACTTTGCGCAAGATTGTTTATCCTTATTTTACACTAACAAATTGAATTTTTGCCCGTAGAATCAATATCCGAATTCAGTTTTACAAAATTCCGATATTTTGGGTTATTTGTTTAAATAATTTGTTATAAACAATTGTAATCGACAAAATAAAAAACACGGGTATTTTTTTTTTTTTTTTTTGTTATGCAAAGGATGGCACAGTTCGTTTCTCGATATCTCTGCCAGGTTTTGCCTGGTTTTTAATAGGTCAATCAAAAATCACGATTTCAAAAACGCAACAATTAACTATACTACCGAGTGTAAATAAATCTATTTAATACAACCAACATTTTATAACAGTAGTTATAACTACTAATTTTAATACATGTATATTCGAATAAGGTTTTACTATTTAAAAATGGTATTATTAAGTGGTCAAATCACTTGAAATTTGAATGAGATATAGTTTAACACGTGACCTATCGACATGATTTTTTTCGTGTGGTTATGATGTTTAGTTTCAGAGATATGAATTAAAAAAAATCATCTTTTTCATTTTTCTACCGAACAAAGCGGTCGATTCCGAGGACCAAACGAGGAAAAGTAAGTAATTTTATTCTTTTTCAAAAGCAAAGCAAAATGTACTTTTTCGATTAATTCAAGCCTTTTTAATCTCGTTATCATTAGCCATAGAAAACTCTTTTTTTTTAATTTTCAAACTTATTGAAATTTTTGTGTCACCTAGTATGGACTATAACATCATATTTTTCGGGAGGTTCTGAGATATTATTCAGCAAATATGCCTTATTTAGAAAAGAAATAACTTTTTTAGCTTCTGATGCCAAACGGTGAAGTCGATACCGAGGACCAAACTAGGAAAACTAGATAATTTTATTTTTATTCAAACGCGTTTTACATGAAGTGTTATAACACTAAAATGATCAAAAAGTGTGTCAAAAATGGGTTTGAGGAATATAAAAATCGACCATGAAACATAAACTAGCTAACAAAATTAAAATTAACTTATTTGCCAAATATAAAATCCGAAAAAAAATCTTATACATGTGATACTTTACTGACATTAAGAACCTGGTATTTTACCTGTGTTTTAGCTAAGTTTATTGCACAGCTTTCAAACCCATATAGTTCGTAAAATATCAAGGTTTCAATTTTTTTTTAATTTGTTTAATTACTTATATTTCTAAAACAATATAGTCAAATAATTCAAAATTTTATTTGGTGATTCACCATAAAAAAGCTATCTGCTGTTAAAATTTCAAACGATTTTAAAACTATCTTATATATAAGTTATCACGTTGACTTTTTATTAAAAAAATTTTCTAATAATGCTATTTCTATATATTTGAGGATCTGTTGATTTGTCAGCTTCCTTTAATAACATTCTAAACGCATCCCCTTTTAATGATCCTCATAAAGCGTTTATTTTCAAAGCTTAAAGCAAGCTTTGAACTATATGTGGGTAAGCTATGTGAAAAGCCTATAAATGCGCATAAATCGCAATAAAAGCAGTTGGAATTTAAAATTCAATTGATATTTAATATCCAAAGGATATAGAAACTTTCTGCATTAGCAGATTTTGTATCAATTTTAGTCGAAATTTTCCAGTCTTTAAGCACACACTTATTGGATTCAACAAAATCAATTTATGTTGATAAGTTTCGCGCCCACGAACCCTTCAGTAATTGCTACTTGTATATAAGAATAGAATTACTTGTTAAAAACAGACCCTTATTTTTACATCCTTCGGTGCCATTCTGCGAATCTCTGAGAGTAATCTGTCTCCGAATCCCTGAAAAAATATTTTAAGTTTTAGTATAGTATGTTTACCAGATTGTAGAGTGAAAATAACTCACATGTAATAACGTCATTAAATTTTATGTTTTTATTAAAGAAAAAGTATGGATAAAAGTTTTTGTTCACTAACCGTTAGGCGATAAAAACTATTTCGATATAGTGAGTAAAATACCTTTTTATGCATGCTCTGTGTGCTTTCAATCGCAGCCTTCACCCCCCATCTAAAAAAATAAGATTGATACACATGCAACATTCAATTCTATGCTCATGAGTAGAGTTGCAAAATGACCCGACATTTTTGATTTAAGAATATGTCTTTTAATATGATGACATTTAATATGATGATATGTGACGAACATGTTACCGATACGAAAGTCCCGTGGTTTAAATGTCGGACATACAAAATAAAAGAATATGTCATGTCCGACATTAAAAAAATAAACACCACTTCGTTATAGTGGCAAAATGTCCGTCACAAAATATTTGGACATACTAGATTTTGAGCCGACTCCGAATCAATATTTTGGTAATGTTTGTGTAAACAAATAAGTATATTACTTGTTTGATTCGAGATTCTCAAGGTGTGATTCGAGATTGCTATCAAGATAATCGAATAAGAGTTTTGATACTTATGGAGCAGTACGGGTGGGAAAAGAAATTAAAGAATATCAGCCGGTGCGACGTACGACGCTTCCTTCCTGGCACTAAGAAATACATAAAATAAAACACATAAAACCTTCGGTATAACTGCTACTCTTCAAGATCATGCAGTGCCCCGAATCGTGGTAGTAGGTGCTACTCTTGTTAATCAGAGTAACAGCTACTCTCGGCGTAGCTCACATGCCGACGTGTGTAGCAGCGGCTCCACCTAGACCTTTTTATGTTACTAGGGTTTGTTCAGGCGCGCAAGCGCGCCAATGTCCCGAATTCGGATTATTGTTTTCTTTTGAAGTGCACACTTCTATAGTTTCGTCGGGTACACATTTTACTGGAGACTGTATCGGCAAGCGGCAACCGTCACGGCAGCGGGACAGACCGATCGTCACGAAAACAGCAGCAGCTCTCCCCTTACATATATCAGCCGCACTTATTTAAACATGTTACAAGAAGCAAATTATTTTTCTCAAAATTTCAAAAGATGTATATGTTAAAAGAACTAATCAAAAACATGCTATACATGTCATAAAAACTATTGTTTTAAAATTTTGTAGAAAATTTGGAAAGAGAAATATCAGATTTCTCATACTAAACAACAAAAACAATTTATGTGCATGTTACATTTTTTTAAATGAAATATCAAGAAAAAATTATGACTTTTATTGCTGCATAAAAAGTTTTCAAGTACAACTTAAAAAAATAATCATTCTCTTCAACTAAATTTCATTAATTAATTAGACTTTGTACTTTAAAGTGAATAACACTTTTTGAGTAGATAACGTAATTCCTCGAAAGTAGATGCAATTCATCTATATCTGCAATGATTGTGTAAGTTACTGCATACTGTTTTTATTCTAAAATAATGACTAATTTTGCTTGAACTCGAACAGCAGAAAAATATTTTTAAATTATTTTACAAATATTTTACATTACAAAAGAAATGTTTCTTTTGTAATGTGCAATCATTTCAAGCATATTTCCAAAATATTGTTACAATCTTACTTGTCCTAGGGTAGAAATATTTTTAAAAAATATAGCAAAAAATATTTTAATATCATCATATAATATTTGCGGAACACTTTAAATATATTTCAAAATATTTTATAATATTTTTAAAAGATTTCAAAAATATTTCGTTGACAAATTGTTGCCAAACCTCAGATAAACATTTGTAAATATTTACATTACAGAATCTATTAAAATATTTTAAAATATGTATCAAATATCGTATGATTATTTCTTAGTTTCTTAGGTAACGAAAGAATATTGATAAAATATTTTTAAAATATTGATAAACAATATTTTTATGAAATATTTTAAAATATTAATATATATTTTTTATAAAATATATACAGAAATAATTTAAAAATTATGTGTAAATTTAATTTTTGCAAGGTTTTCTAAACATTTTACTTATGTTTTTGGGACATGCAAGTTTTCGTAATTCATATATTAGGAATCAAGAGGCGCGATAACGCCGCACTGGCAAGAAAGGACGAAGTTTGGTTCAGGACAGGGTGACCCTATATACTTTAAAATTGGGTTTTCTAACCTCCAACAAAAATCTAGATTGCATTTAAAGTATTGCGCCTATGCGCAATCTGTTGGTATCCATTTGAAATATATTTAGCTAATCTTTTATCTTTAAAAGGATTCATTCGAATATATTACGTTATTAACTTAATAATGCAAGTTGAAAATTTGCTTCGTGAATTTGTTTTCGTTACAGCAGTTATAATCTACTTTATCGAAATTTATCCGCTCCTCGGTGACACGCGATTGTGTTATTTTATACATATAATAGTCATTATGTACATATAATAATGATATACGATTAAAAATAATATTTTTTGTATTATAAATGTCCCAAATATAAAATAGGGTATCGGTAATACAGATTACTGTAATGTGTTAATTTTTTTTGCAAATTAATTGCGCCTTATTAGAGTGATATTTTTTTTATTTTAATTCAAATGCGTTACATACTTCTTAAAAGGGTCAATATATTTAAAAAAATTTAGATTATTGGTTAAAATTTTTGAGGAGTATTTGAAAAAAGTTGTAATATGCGAGGCTAAGTAAAAGTTAATAACACAAATTTTCGCCCTACTGAAAAAAAAATCGCGCAGTTAGTAGCGAGATTAGTCGCAGTTAAGAAACAAATATTCAAATAAAGTATAATTGTTTAAAATGCAAAATTAGTTCGCGAGGTGGCCAGTATAGGTGTTACCATCCAGATTTATCGCGTCGAAAAATGTTCGATAAATTAACGCGATTATTCCTGACTATATGTCCAAAGCAACGTACTCAAGATTTAGTTTGATTTTACAAAGAACACAGAGGGTCTCATAGAAATGATCGACGCATACTAACCTCATACTGAAAGTCTAACTCTGAAAACTAGATCCATACGAATTAAAAAAAAACTCCAAGGACATATCAAAAGTGACTCAGAAAGTAATCTTCTAGCTTCCGACCTAGAGGGACAACTTTTAAATCTTCATGGAGAATCAAATTAAACGATTCTCGTTAAAAATATTGTACCATATTCCTCAAAGCTTCCACCAACGAAAATACGAAATCCAACATATTCTCAACGACATCGATATCTTATTATGCGTAGTAACCTGGCTTACTCCCTCCGACCGTATTCGATTCTCCGGATTTACACCAGTAAGAAAAGACCAACTACATTCAAGAGGAGGAGGTATTATGAACTAGTTAAAACAAATTTGAGTTATGTTGCATAAAAATTACCAATGTCAATCCGCCTCCCGGTATAATAGCATCTACAGAAGTCCAGGATTCACTCTCACCCAAGTTCAATGGAACACTTTGCTCTCTAATGTGAAAAATAACAGTATATTGGTGGGCGACTTTAACGCTCACCACATTTACTGGAATTGTATCGACACTGACAGCAATGGAGCAAGACTTGTAGAAGCTATTCAACTGAATAATTTTTTCCTACATAATGAATATTCAACCACTTATATTGACGTCCATCGTGATTATAGATCCAATCTAAACTTAGTTTTTTCATCAAATGATATAGCAGATACGATTAAAGTTGAAATTCACGATGAAACCTGGGGTTCTGACCACTTTCCAATTTATATTTCTGTTAATACCGAAAAATTCATTTACCACAAAGAAACGTATTAAATCAAGTCCGTGCGTACAGATAAGAAGAAGTTTACTGAAATATTAGAAAGTAACTACACTAGCTTTTTTCTGTTGAGTATGAAAATCTTAACCCTAGCCAAAAATATGAATTCTTTACGGAAAAAATTAGAAATGCAATCAAAAACTGTACTCCGAGAAAAAACTTAACTTACACACGCTTCGTTAGAAACCAAAATCCGTGGTGGGACTATGACTGCGACAGAGCTAAAACTTTTTAATTTATAATAAATTACTTATCTAATAATTCCATTGAAATACTTTATTGAAGGTAGGATACGCATCGTACATGGAACACTTGTGCAACATAACAAATTATATACACACACGCACATATATCACTAATAATTAGAGAAATATAATAACTATTAAACAATATTATTATGAACCAACAATATATGCAATACAATTTACAATTTAAAATTGAAAAGTCAAGTAAAACTAAAATCGAAAATACTAACTAAATATGGAGTGTAAACTTTAATATTAAAATTGGACAAACGATCCGAATCATAAACTACATAAATATAACTAGAATAACACTATTAGTCATCAAAGGCAACTTCACTCCTTACACAATTTGCTAGCATGGCTTTAAAAGAAAATCTGAAAATTATTAATTTGCTAAAATATTTATGCTTATAATTTTCACGAACAGAATAATATAATTTACTCCATAAATATATATCTCATTTAACCTTAGTAACAGAATTAAGAACTATTTAGATAAGAACACATCTATTTAAGAGAGACCACACAGTGGCGCTGTTATCGTTCAACAAGACGTACAGCTCCTGCAGTGTCGTACTGACATTCCGGCTCCGGCAGAGCCGTAGCTGCTAGACAGATGGAAGTGTCGCCGCTGTTGTGACGGAAGATTAAGCCCGTTACACGCAAATAGGAACAGAAACAAATAAATACTAACCCATCATGTTAAATATTCTCAGTCGATTCTATGAGCGAGTCTGGGCGAGGAAAGGCCGCCCAATCCGGTGAAGGCTACACCACCTAGTTTACAAGAGGGAAAGAGAGCGAGACTCCAAGAACTCCTTATGTTTGAGTTCAATGTAGAGCCAATCCCAAGTAGGGATTGGCCCCATCAAAAAATAATCAATCTACTCAAAAATGACTAAGAGGCACAGAGCGTTTTAGCTGAAGGTTGTCAGATCGACCACGGACGTAGCTAAAGGTTCCGGAAAAGCCTTCTTCTCGGCCAAAGACACCGGGGAAGGAGGGGCGTGAGCTGCCGTCCTCCCTGGTGGAAGTAGCAGCGGGATCTCAAGCATGTCGCTGGCGATTATTCTCGGCCTAAGTCGTCCCGGTAGTTTGGAAAGGGTCTGCTTCCTCTTCGTCGAAAGGAAGAAGCTGATCCTGCGGGGTTCTGGCTGAGCATATTTGCTGCCTTCCCGCTATTTTACGGCTGATGGCTCCGCTATGATACGGAGGGCGCTTTAGGAGCGCTCTGTAGCCAGAAGACGGTGGCGGAGCTGATACATCCATCAGCTCTAGGTGTTCAAACCACTCGGCGTTGAGCACGTCGAATGATGACTCCAAGGTAGTCTTTAAGAACGTTACTTCGCTTTGGGGGGATCGCACTAGTGCCGGTGCCGCTTAGCAACTGCGCGCAGTACTAGCGGTGCGACGGGGCGCGTTACAGCTCGTGCAGCGCTGTCAGAAAAATTGCGGTTACCAGGGGCTTGTGCGAGAGGGTCTGCGGGTGGGTTACAACAATGGGATAAACACATAAATTCTATTGTAAAAAAAACCAAGATATTTAATTTTCGTTTTTACAAAAATTAAAGAAATAATGGATAAAAAAACTTTGGTGATGATCTACTATGCATTCTTTCAAGGGTTAGTTAATTATGGAATAATTGCCTGAAGTAGGGCATATCATAACTATATGTACTCGATACAAGAAGTACAAGAAAAACTATTAAAAATCAAAAACAACAATCATTTTGAAATTCAAAATCTTCGTTTAACCACTAGGCAATTGTTCCAATTGGAAGCAATAACACATCACTAAACGAAATTAAGAGATAGTTATAGTATTACTTAGGTTTTCATGCTACCCAAGTCATTGTGCAACTCCTCGCCCGGGGCTTGGAAAGTAACCTGGTGGCGGCAAACGCTCCCGAGAGCGTCAGAGTCTCGCGACTCTTTGTTTCCCGGTGCGAGGTTTTGCGAGATGTTTGTACTCAGCTAGCTGCAGCCCCAAAAACGGTAAGGAGAGAGGGCGGTTCAGGAGAATTTAAACACGTGGGTTATCAGACGGAACTTTATATTCTAATTAAATTCTTACAATTTCAATCCAAGATTTGCACAAATTATCGATATAACTCGTGAACATTGACAACCTTGACAAGCAGATATCCATACATGAAAGATACCCCGCGTGACTCGCGCGCACCTCAAGGCTCAAGGAACAACCAGATAACACACTCAGTTAAATGCTTCGTCACACACTCACTCTTACACTTATGTCGAACACGAATTACGCAAAAGCCATACTAGAAATTATCCATACTGAACACATTTCCCCTAAGTTTAACTTCTTTGGTACAATCGCAGAAAAGTGAACCCCTAGTAGAATCGGTAACCCACTTAATGGCCAGTTTTTGGAATGGAATCTAAGAACTAGGCAGTTTTCTTTGCCATCTCTCAGGCAGAATCTAACGCTTTTTCTCCAACTTAATAGGCAGTTCTTGGATTTATTCTGCATACCTTGTTCTTAAGTACAAACTGCCCATTATAGTTGATCGAATAACATAGCTGGGTAACACGTGTTTATCACAGTTTGAGGTTAGAATTGGAAAATGGTATCTAGCAGGCCTGGATTCGAGTTTTTAGTTTAAATAAAAGTATAGGATAATTTTTTGCATCAGAAAAATTCTGTCTGACCGGAGACTTGAATCCACACCCTGCAAGAGGCCAAATAAGTACGGCCGTGCGCCTTAGCCGACTGAGTCAAGCAGACGTTGTTCCACTCAAGCCCTACAAGCTTTGCCATATGTTTGAATTATTAAAATTATTCAGCTTACGCCTAAATATTAATAATTTTGTATTTTACATCCAAAAAATTAATTAATTTATTGATATTTTCATGAAATATAATTCTCAGCCATAAAAAATGCCCAAGATATCAATATTTTTAGAAAATTTAAAATCTCCAGTTTTTTCACATTTTGCTTCGCCAGTTTTTGCCTTTGCGGACATTTTAAATGGGTGATTTTCTACCAGGGACATTATTCATTTTATAACTTAAAGAAGAAAATAGAATCATAATACTAAGTTACTGATTCATAGATACGTGTGTAATGGAATTCACAATTCCATTACGCACATAAACGCGATGTAATGAAACATAGAAAAGTACAGGCGTAAGAAAATCCTAAATTCCACTACACGCACAAAAACAGAATAAAAAAATTAATAATGGCACACGTACACACTGAAACAGACACATACACTCATGACGCGTCGCCATCGCAGCTACCACACGCTGAGAAAAGAGATCATGCCTTACCAAAATAAAACTAAAGAGCCAGCAGCCAATACGCATCTAAGCCGACTACCGTAAAAATGGCAGAGTAAAATAGACATAGACCAGAATACGAAACAAACAAGCTAATAGAGGAACCTCATAAATATCGCGACACTCCGCAACGATGTCACACATAAAAATGAAAAATATCGCGATACAAAGAAATCCAGGCAGACGATTTTAGATTCACGAGAACAGGCGGCAAGAAGAAAACAGCGAGTTACGACCTTTCTAATTTAAAACAATCGAGAAAGTCTCACGCGCGCACTCTCAAAGAGCGCGCAGGCAACGGAAAGCAGCGGGAGAGCTAGTTACAAGCTCGATTCCCCAAAATTAGAAGTAATAAAACTAAGATTTTATGAATTGACCTGTCACATTTCCATTAGAGCAAGTGTCACAAGGAAATCTTATGTTAGCATCTCCAAAAATGGAATGACGAAAACTACGAAAATCTAGTATATAAAGACCGGGAGCAAAAGGGTGCTCGTAGTCAGTTTCCCTGAAGTCGCTTTACAAGCCGAATCGCTGCCAGTCGCCAGACCAACAACAATTATAAATACGAGTTAACAGTGCGCAAGTTAAAGGGACTTAGCCCAAATCGACAGTCCATATAGTGAACGGAGATACAAGTGTTGGCGTTCGTCAAAGCGCATCACCCTCTCGTCTCCAAAAGGAAGCCGAAGCATCGAGGCGCCCATCTGTCTACACTTGTTTACCATAAAGGAGAGAAGCTGGGAGCCGACGGCCCATCAACAGCCTGACCGTACTGAACCACCGACGCAGGAATCAGGCGCCAAGGATCCACAGCTGCAACCTCCTGCTGGCGTGCATCTTCAGACAAACACACACAAACATACACACACATTGTAAAAGGTACTTTTCTCTCTCTTCTAATACGAGTGAAATACATTATAGTAATTGTTTTAAAACTTAACCCCGTCTAAGTGATTTCGTTATCCGGCTCCCTTTCCCGGAAGGCAGTGACCGCGTCTGCGGTAGCCAAAAGGGATTTCCTTTATTACAATACAAATCAAATAATATTACGATAGGAACTCGGCACACGTAAGTATATTGGTGAGTTGCGCTCATTCGGACGTAACACGTGAAAGAAACGTATAGTTGATAACATTTTACATTTTAAAAGGTATGTTTTACACCTATCATTAAACTACAACAAATTAAGACATATAGATGCTACTAGAAACTGGAATGAAATATTGTCAGTACGAGATGCAAATCAAGCTACTAATGACTTATTATACGTAATTTCCAGAACAGTCTAAATCGGATAAAAAGCAAAAGAACAACATGGCAGGAAAATTTGTATCGCTAGAAGCAAAACTTGTGAATCCAGAGAATTCTTATATAACTTATGGCAGATAGATATTAATAAAGATTATTAAGAACAAAGATTTAATAGATTCTATCGGTCTAACTGCGGCAGATAAAGCGTGAAGGGAAAGGAATAAAAAAAATAAGATTTTTTAGTTTCAATCTCTTCGACGTTTCGGTAATCAATGTCGCCCTTATCAGGAATAACTGTGAGAGTTAGAATTGATTTGATAAATATACAACAAATTTTACAAAATTTTACTATGAAAAAAAAACAACAGTATGTCACAATAAACTTACGATTACTGAGCTGTCGCCGGTACATAATTTGGAGGAATCGAAAAGCCGCATTCCCGCCTGGCGGCGAGGGATCGGATAACCGTTGTGTCTCTTTTAGCTACTTAGTTTTCAAAATTAAAAGTGATTATGGTTTTATTGTATGGTATATTACATTCCTGGTTGACTTATTATACACTTAGATCTACACTTCTTGTTTGATTTACATACGTAGTAGAGCAGTCATTTGTCTAATTTGTAGCCAACATTATTTTCAATATTTTAGTCCTTTTTATTTTTGCCTTTTATAATTAGTGTCTTCATTTGGATATTTCTTTTTGGAACGGTTTCAATGTTATATGTTTTGAGTGCATACACAGTAATAGCCAACCATCCGATTACAAAACATAAGTAAAATCAACAAAGGTTCTGAACGATTGAAAAAATAACGGCTTTTTGGATTAGAAACACAGTATGGTAGAGTTTATGCAAACGGACACATACTTGCCAAAATGTCATAGTTTACCAGAATTCCATAAGAAAAAAGTCTCCTTTAGACTTATTATTTACGCCATAGAATTGCCTACATATTTCTTATTGAAAAGTCTGTTATGGTGGTTAAAAATATTTAGTTAAAAATGCTTAGCACAATAACTCGAACGCATTTGTATTTTTCGCTTAAACTTTACAGGTTTATCAAGTATATTCTTACAAAGAACTAATTAGATATTTAAAAATTGAAAAACAATTGTTTTCGTTTATTATTGTTAGTTATGCAGGAATTGTAAACTATCAACTAAAAATTAGGTTGTGTCATTATAAAAACGTTCCACGAAAATACCTCACCGCCAAGTGTACGTGAGTGCGTCGTTGGCTCAGTAGTAGAGAACGCACCTTGAGATCTCGTAATGTTGGGTCAAATTACCCTCGCAGATTTACTTTTGTGCAATTTAGTTCCCAAAAATCCCGTTACAATATATAGTCTGATTTTATTTGTTAACAAAATAGAACTTTTCATTAGCTGTTTGGAGATAATAAAAATTGTAAAAATATGAGGTTTTGAAAAAGGTTTTAAGAAAGATTTTTTTAATTTTTAAACTCGGATAATGTTTTGTGCATTCTTAGTTTCGATCAATTTCTTGAGTTGAAAAAGTAGTCTCCTAGTTTGCTAGTTTCTTTTGTGATTACTGTGTGCTCATTTATGCTCTCCTGTACCTGGTTTTCACAATATCTTAAAATGGAGCATTTAGTTAATATCCATCGATATTTTAATCGTCGTGTAAGTGTTTGTTAATTTACTAACGGCTATTAGAATTCTATCAACAAAATTGTAAAAATTTCGTTCTTTCGCGCAAAAATTAAATTAATGTTAAGTAAATTTCAACGTTTTGAATTCTAATACAAAAAAAATATTATAAAAAAGTTTATAAGTAATAAAGAATTACGTACCCGAAATAATGTGGATCCACCAGACAAAACAATGTTTTGAAACAGGATTTTTCTCAAATCCAAATCAGATTTCTGTATAGAATACATGAGAACTTCATGGAGCCCTTCAAATTCCTCGCCAATTAGATCAGGGCGAAAAAGTACTTCAGGAGCACGAAATCGTGCTGGTCCAATCTAAAAGCACAGGCAATAATTTAATTCTTAAATAATATAGATAAATTAATTGAAAATCTTATAAATTAAGAATAAACCTCGTACACACACAAACACACACACACACAGCCACGTGGCTGTATGTTGCGCGTCCCCTGGGTAGCGGATAGGGAAATGCTGATCAGCGCGTAGAGGTCTTCTCAACATGGCGGAGGGTAGAGCAGAAATAAAATATGCTCCGCGGATTCACAAAGACATACAATGTCTTTGATGAATTGAATGAATGAATATATATATATATATATATATATATATATATATATATATATATATACACACACACACACACACACATATATATCACTGCGTGACCTAAATTCGCACTTTAGCTATACTTTTCAGTGGCTAAAATAGCCCATTATTTCACCCTACCGACGACATTTTACTTTAGCCACGACCTCGTCACAGTCAAATTATAATAACTAGAAACACTTTCATGTGTTTATATATATATATATATATATATATATATATATATATTTGTGCATAATATACAGAAGATTGCAAACTGGTAATCTATTGAGAGAGAGAGAGAGAGAGGGATAACCCCCCGGATAACTTTTCGAGAGCGCTATGCTCGTTGGATACTAGATGAGATCAAGAATTCATTTTATCGGCTTGGTTTCTGCATCAGCGAATGACTCCGTCAGTGCAGCGAAGCTCCTTATATGACCGAGGATATCACTCTCTCCAATGCTTTATACACGCACGCCATCTACCTACGCTCAGGTAGATTATTATATAGTTGACACTAGTTCCACATGGTCGATAACTTGTTGATATCGGCAAGTTACCCACCACGGCAACGGCCCTCGAGGTACCTGGTGCCCAGGGTAAATAGTATCAACGTCGTATCCAAGAGTTGCATGAAAAGGAGAGATAATGAAGTAATACGTATTTTACGGAATATGGATTGTTTCATTATGAATCAATTACTAATTCTCTTTTACCCTCGAATAAAAGAGAATGTAATTTGTAATATGTGTGTGTGATTAGGGACGAACGCTTGAGGTATCGGTAAAAAATACCGCCGGATTCGTGTTCAGCAGCAAAAAATACATAAAAATACTGTCTGTCAATAATTTTCCTCGCGTCCATCACAGGACAAAGCTCTCAAATGCGCGAAACTTCAATTTTGGGGGTGTTTTTTGAGGTTAGGGGCAAACGCTTGATGTATCGGTAAAATATACCGCCGGATTCGTGTTCAACAGCAAAAAATACATGAAAATAGTCGTTGCCTGAAATTGCATGAAAGAAGTCGTTGCCTGAAATTGCATGAAAGAAGTCGTTGCCTGAAATTTTTCTGAGCCCCTGTGATTTCTGACAGCCTGATCATTGCGTAAAGTGGTATTTTTTAAGGTTAGGGGACGTGCTGCTCTGTCTGTAAACGAAATTTCAAAAAAGGCCACGCTCTAATGGAAAGTACATAAAAAATCCTAAATTTTCCATATTTTTAAATATTTTTCGGACAAATGGAATTTTGGGTATGTAGGTGTTCCGGTTGAGAAAGAACGTCCCATATATATATATATATATATATATATATATATATATATAAACTCTTTTACTTAGTGTCCATTTCTTTGTTTTTTCATTGAAAACCTAAAAATATGGTATATCAACATACAAGTACTGTCTAGCTTGCGGATCGTTTTCTCTAAGTTCAAACCACGCAGTCAAAGTTGTGTTTAAGTTTTTATTAATCAACCCTTCTTCTTATCCTTCCTTAAAAAATACAAACTATTTATTTTTCAAATGTACAGCTAATCCGAAAATTATGTGTGATAAAACGTACATTGCATATTATAGTAGACGATACATTACTTCTACTTGACGAGTCGCAGAAAAACAGAACGTCAGAACATGCGGGAACCGCCGCGTGCATTCGGGACCGTAAACTAAACATAAATAAATATATTTTCGGAATCCGCAATCAATTTGCAAATGTTTTGTGATACTCCTATACCGATTAAAGGTTATTTACTTAGTCTAAATGAGCTATCCCCATTTTCCCGCTGTTTCAATAGTTTTTTTATTATTTATAAAACTACTAAGACATCCGCAAATTTTTCATTAGCATTTGCAAAATCTGCAAAAAATTTCGTATTTAATAGAATTTTTTATATTTATATCTTAAAGTTACCCGCTCACTTCGGGAATCTCGTCGTACCTTTTATTTTAGATTATATGTCATAGTAATACAAAGATCTTGTTTACCATACATTAAAACTATTATCATTAAATCTAAAAAGTTTTGTTGTAATGATCGTGGACATCCTGAAAATGTTAAAAAACGAGCGTCAAATCTAGCTGTAAAACTTGCAAAGGCAAGTGTATTATTATATTGTCTAATATTATTTGAAAATTGTTTCCAGAAACTAATTCTTTTAAACGTTAAGGATAAATGATACGTCAGATAATACAACATTTTCTCTATTGCAACAATTAGAAAACTCTTATCACATCAAATTTAAAATTTTAAATGTTTAGCATTACAGAATTTACATATTTCTATCATGCTGCATTCAAAACATCAATGTTTCTTGGTGCTCAAATAACTTTTTATGAATTGCTTCATATTTAAAATCAATCTTGCTGCAATAAATTTCTATTGTAATATCTGGCGTACTTAAGAATACGTCTGGTAATTCAGTAAATTCATGTTCATTTTTAAACTTGCTAATACTTTTACCTTCTTCAATGTCTAATAGCCATTTTTTTTAATTATACATCATTTATACTCACTCTCAAATTGTCTTTTAAGGACATATGCTGAAATTTAGTCCATATCAAACTTTAAAAAAGGTAATTTGAGCACCGAGAAACATTGATGTTTTGAATATAAATAATGAAAGTTTATCAACAATAGAAGGCAATGTAAAAGAATATATAAGCATTGATTCATGTAGTAATGATAATAATGTAGGTGGGTTGGCCATGAGTGCGGTAAAACCACTTCTGGCAGATGTTAACTTCAAAGGTCCTCGTACTGCCCACTGGAAACGTTCTCCGTCGCGTCAATGCTCTCTGCAGCAACGCTATAACGGAAATGGATAATAGGAAGCTGTGACTCACGGATGACGCAGGTATAGTGGTAACTGCTGATGTGCACATCCACTCATCAGTAACACGCAAACACGTACCGGAGGTCCTGTCGGGAGCGAACTGAGGCGACGAGTGGACTGAGCAGCTCTATAAACGGGTTATTGCTCATAAATGTTGGAGGGTTGCGCCTATAGACGGCCAACGCCCGGCGGGTTATGAGTGGCTGGGGGCCCTATAAACGGGTTTCTCCCAAGTATGTGAGGAATCGCTGAGGTTCGCTTCCGGAGGGGCTTGCGGTGCAGTAGTGCCCCTTGACTGTAAGTAAATGATGTCCATGAGGGGGCTTCACCACCAACAAGAGCGATTGCACTCTGGAGGGTGCTGCCTGTAGAACCAGAAATGCACTGCTGGGCCGCACAATAATAGGAGGGCCTGAACCCTGCTTAGCCAGCAAGGGAGGCTGCTCTGCACATTGCCCGAAAAAGCTCGCCTTCTGTAGTGCCGCCTGGCGACCGGATGGGACCCGGGGGGGGGGGGGGGGGGGGGGGCAAGGTCAATGCCACCGGACTGCTAGATCGCCTGTTGGTTAGGACGGGATGTCATGCTTACTACTCATTGGGCCTCCTGATCATTAGAAAGAACATTCGAACACGTGACGAAGAAAGGAGAAAAAAAAAATGAATGACACACCACAGAAAGCAGGCTTAACAGTGCAGCCTGTGAGTCAACAACAACGAGAGTCTCCCTGCTCTCTTACTGCGCCGGTAGGAAACCTGGCTGACGCAGCGGACAATCCGACAGGAACTAACAAAGGAACGGAAGTAATCCTCGGAACAACGCCAACCAGCTGGGAGGCTGCGGAGAAGAAGATGCAAAAGCAACTCTTCGCAATAAGCAGCAACCTAGTTAAGATGCGGGCGCAGACAACTGTCCAAAAGAATATTAGTCGCGTAGTGACGGACGGTATGAATGAGATTGGTGAGGCAGTGGACGTTGCGATACGTGAGCTCCAACGTATGAGGCTACTGCGACAAATGACGTCAACTGAAGGACTGCGGACTGACAAGGAAACGGGGACACTGCAAGTAAAAAGAAAAGCGGGCAGACTATACCCTAGTCCTGAACTGGGAATCCTAGACCAACAGAGGAACCTAGCAAAGGATACTTGGGCAACAGTGACAAACCGAAAAAGGAGAAAAGCGACTACAGGACCAGAAACGAACACAAACGAGAAACCACAGGCGAAGACTAAAGAGCCCAAAGCGAGCAAAACACACCGACCAAACCTGAAACCCAGGCGAGGTGCGATTCTGATCAAGCCAGCCGAGGGCAACACATACTCGGACGTCATACGGTCTCTACGACAGAACGTGAACCCGACGGACAGCAAAGTGGATGTTAGAGCGATACGAAAGACCAAAGACGGATCGGTACTTCTACAGTTCGACTAAGAACAAGAATGACAGGCCTTCCAACAGACCCTACAAACTGTACTGGGACAGAGTGCGACAGTAAAGGACATGACCTCCAGGATGACGCTGGAATTTATGGACCTAGACTGCGTCACAACAAAAAAGGACGTCACGGACGCGATCAACCGCGAAATCGGGACCGAGACTGAGCGGAGTGTGCATGTCTTTGAAGAAAATAACCGCAGACAGGCGCTAGCTGTCTGTGAATTTGATGTGAAGGAGGCTACGGATCTGCTCAAGAAAGGCCAAATTAAAATCGGGTGGATTAACTGCCGGATATGACCCAGGATCCGCGTTCAGAGATGCTACAAGTGCCTTGGTTACGGACACGTGAGAGTTGACTGCAAAGTACCGGACATACGCGACTGCTGCTGGAAATGCGGCCAAAAGGGGCATGTGGGCAAGGCGTGTAGAAGCACGCCCTCCTGCTGCCTCTGCGTGGGGCGAGCCAATCAAGATCTGGCTCACGTGCCTGGCACGGCCTCGTGTGCAGTGTTTAAAGCAGCACTTACGGAGCACAACACGAAACAGACAAAATGGACCTGACAATACTCTAATGCAACCTGAACAGGAGCAGCGTGGCACACGCGTTGCTCCCACAAATTGCGGCGAAAACGGACGCGGACGTGCTCGTAATAAGCGAGTAATACAGAAATCTTCCTGAACCGACGTGGATCGCTAGCAGCACGAACACGGCGGCGGTATGGGTACGAGGGATAAACGCGTCGCTGATCACAAACAGCGAGTCCGGAAAAGACTATGTTTGTCACCATTGTCAGTGTCTACCTTTCCCCGAATAATAGCGCACGCGAATATGCAGAAAAGCTGCTCTGGAAGACGTCGTTAGAGACCTCTCTGGCGACGTGATCGTGGCGGGCGATTTCAACGCGAGAGGGATCGAATGGGGTATGCCAGCAACGAACAGACAAGGACGACTCATACTACAAATGGCCGCCCGACTGGAACTGGAAGTAATAAATGACGGAAACGTGTACACCTTCAGACGACCCGGCTTCGGTAATTCTATACCAGATATAATCTTAGCCAAAAACAGGATGTTGACAAGGCTAGGAGGATGGAGAGTGATCGAGGACTACACGGCCAGTGATCACCAGTACATTGTCTTCAACTTGACCAATGACACGGCGGCGAGACGAAGACAATACAGACGTACACGATGGGTCGTGGGACGGATAAACAGGGTCGAGCTCGCGAGACAACTTCGGAACGTAGCGATACCTTCTGCAGATCCGTCCCAAGGGCAAACAGACCGACTCGTGGCTGAACCGAGTGCTAAGGATCTGGAAAAGTATCTGCAGTGTATCTGTAAAGCTACGATGCCACGGAAACAACACAGACAGGACAAACGGCAGACTTACTGGTGGACGCAAGAGATAGCTGAAATCAGAAGTGAATGCCACCGACTACGAAGACAGTCAAAAGACGTAATGAACAGGGACGAAAGAGACGCTCTTTCGCAGTAACACAAGCTTGCGAGGAAACTACTCAGACACACGATAAACGCCACAAAACGACAGTTCTGGAGACGACTGGAGGACGAAGTAGATTCGGACCCCTGGGGGCAGGGCTACAAGATTGTTACCCGCAAACTTAGCGCCTGGAATCCCCCGGAGACGAAAGACGCGGACACGATGGAGAGGATTGTTGACGGTCTTTTTCCATCCCACCCAGACAGAACTGACGACACGGACGAGGACAGCGCAATGGAGTACCCACTTTTCACGGTGGCGGAGCTCGATAGTGCTGCAGCCAAGCTAAAGCCTCGGAAAGCCCCGGGGCCTGACGGCGTGCCTGGTGGGCTGCTGCGCATCATCGTCGCCGAACATCCTGATGCACTGCTCCAGCTCTGCAACGGTTGCCTGATGGCGGGAGTGTTTGGGGGTCCCTGGAAGAGCGCGCGGCTGGTCCTTATCGCTAAAGGTAAGGGGAATCCCGCTTCGTCGTCCTTCTATAGACCTCTAAGCCTTCTTAACACACTGGGAAAATTGTACGAGCTATTGCTGCGACCGAGACTGTTGCAGGCGGTGGAGGCCGCTGGAGACCTTTCGAACCGACAGCATGGATTTAGACGAGCACGCTCAACAATTGGAGCAATAACGGACATAGTACAGATCGTAAACAAGACAAATGACATATGTCATGGAGCCAGGCCAATGGTACTCTTGGCAACACTCGACGTACGCAACGCTTTCAACTCTGCGAGGTGGACAGATATTCTGGGGACTCTGGAGACAACCTTCCGGGTGCCTGCCTACCTCGTGCGAGTTGTGAGGTATTATCTACGGGACCGATACCTGACGTATGAGACAACGGACAGTACACGACGGAGACAGCGAGGCGAAGACGGCTGACGGCAGGAGCTCAATTCTGGGTCCTGACTTCTGGAACATACTATACGATCGATTACTAAGACTGGACATGCCGGACGACACGTGCCTCGTCGCATACGCAGACGTCGTGGCGGCTGTAATCACAGCGCGTAACACCCATTTGGCGCAGCTAAAACTGAACCAGATGATGAGACGTGTAAATATGTGGATGACGGACCACGGACTGCAACTAGCATTACAAAAGACTGAGTTACTGTTACTCACAAGAAAACGGATTGACACAATTATACCTATGAACGTGGACACGGAACAAATGATGACCAGAAACGAAGTCAAGTACCTAGGGGTGACCCTGGACACGAAACTGACTTTCTGGGTACACATACGAAACACGGCGACTAAGGCAGCACACATGACAAAGGCCCTGAGTAAACTCATGGCCAATACGCGAGGACCGAAACCGAGTATACGGCGACTACTTATGAGCGTCACCCACTCGATCATGCTCTACGGAGCGGAGGTATGGGCGGACGCGTTGATAGTCAAAAAGCGGGCGAAGGCTCTGACGAGCGTACAACGGACTGGGGCGTTAAGGATCGCGTGTGCGTATCGGACCGTATCCGAAAACGCGATATTCGTGATAGAGGGCGTGATCCCGATCGACCTTCTCGCGCGCGAGCGGAAACGGCTATACGTACGAAGCTCGAACGTAGGGAGGGCAGACACTGTGACAGAGGAACGTACCAAGACGATCGAAGACTGGCAGACAAGATGGACTACGAACGGACAAGGCCGTTGGAAACACAGATTAATACCAGAGGTCGGACCCTGGAAGGACAGAAAGCACGGCGAGGTAGACTTCTATCTTACCCAATTTTTGTCTGGACACGGGTACTTCCGAAAGTATCTTTATAGGATGAATAAAGTAACAGGATCGGAGTGTACATACTGTGGACAGGCTTGGGACGACGCAGAACACACATTCTTCGTGTGCGACCGTTGGACTGAGAAACGACAGCGACTCGATACACCACTTGGCACGACGATCACCCCAGACATCGTGACGGTACTGATGACAACCAACGCAAACGGTTCGACAAACATTGCGTCATACGTTGGTAGTATATTAAGAGATAAGAAAGCAGATGGATGTCTGGATAACTGAGTGATAGAGAGAGTGAAAGCGTACAATAGTAGTAATGAATAATCGGAAATGAGGAATGATTGCGTAATGGAAGCGCAAAAGACAGCGGCCCAGTTCATAGTAACATGACAAACGGATCCTGGCTGACGTCGGGCGTACAGGGAGATATGTGTTTAGTGGGTAGGGGTGGCCGCCGCCGCCGAGTCCCACACTTGGTGCTCTCGCAAGGGAGCACCAGCTAGTCCGTTACTCGGATTCACAGCCTCCTACCAAAAAAAAAAAAATAAATAAATAAATAAATGATAATAATGTAAATTTGAATAATATAGTGCCGGTCAAATTCATTAATTCACTACCGCCGAATGGTTCACCTCCTCATAAATTACTGTTAAAAGAAGAGGCTATTATAATACTCTTACGAAATATCAATTTAAATGATGGTCTGTGTAACGGAAATCGTTTAGTAGTAAAAAAAATGATGCAATATTGTATTAGTGCAGAAATTATGAGTGGTTATAAGAATGGAAGTATTGTTTTAATACTACGTATAGACTTAACTATAAGATTGGGGTTTGCGATGACGATTAACGAGTTATGGCCAGTTATATGTAGCGCTATCAAGAGTCACATCAAAAGAAAACTTGAAAATATGTTTATCAACAAATTCAATTTTTAAAAGCAACAAAAAATCAGATAAATCAAAAAAATATACACTAAAAATATTATATTCTACAAAATTTTACATTAGTATTATAGACTTAATAAAACTCAAAGATTAATTTGGGAATAAAGCTTAATTTATGTTCTGTTTTATAAATAATGCGTTGATATTTACCTGATACTATAATAAATTTGAGACCCAGCACTTTATGTAGCAACACATTATATTAATATTACTATATTGTAGATTAAATAGATTAAACCCATGACAATATATAGCTTAAAAAAATAAGAATTATCCTTTTTCAAAAACAACTGATGAAATTAAATATCTCTTATATGAATACCTCACGGGTGTCCAATTGCAATAAGACACCAATTCGAACAGTGCATTCACGGTGGCGGCCGTGGCTCAAATGGTAGAGTGTCAGACTTGCAAGTTGGAGATTCGAGGTTCGCGCCCGAGACCCGTGATTTTTTACAATAATAAAAACTGTAACAATATTTATAAAATTTTTCTTTGTATTACCGAGCGACGTTATAAGCGAGGAATATAGAGCTAGTTTAAATAAAAAACAAATAAGTATATCCTCATATAAGATCATATATAAGATCCTCAGGGATAAGACGTTCTCAATAGCCGGCAACGCGTTAGTGAATGTTTGCTTAAGGTAAAGTCGTTCGATCTGGCGCCCGTTGAACAAATACGGTCGAACGATATCGGAACGAATATTAACGGGTGAATGGCGTAGTCTCGCGCCTAGGATTTCCCGAAAATCCACAATGTTACAGTGGCTGCCCAACACGTGGGGCACGGTCGTGAAAAGTCGGGAAAATTAAGTGAGGAGATGCCGGAAGTGTTTAGTGCGCAACATTTTTGCAGCTAGAGAGACGCCTAGCCTACATCTTAGAGACTCGGTGTCGACTACGCGTATAAATTTCAACCTCGTGCTCCTCACAGTTAACGAAGTTATTAAATTTTTTTTTGGTGTGCTGTAAAATTCGTTTTATAGTGCCGGGAAAATTAAAACTCGCAATACTGCCGAACTTCGCTGACTACGTGCAGTCAGATTAAATAGCCGAAAAACTGGGGTTCGCAAAAGTGAAATCATGGTGTACCTTAATGTTCTTTTTTTAGACTTTATCGTGTCAATACACGAGTTTTTGACTTCTCTTACAGTGAGTCAAGTGTAAGTAGTATGAGTATGAGTCAAGAATTTTCTCAGTACGTAGCCGTAAAAATTTTGGCCAAAAATCTCTGACCAAGTGGAGTTAGCCACAGTAGCCGAAAAAACTGGGGTTCTCAAAAGTAATTTCATGGTTTACCCTAGTACTCTTTTTTGACTCTAGTGTGGCAATACACGGGTTTATTAATTTTCTTACAGCCAGTTAAGAGTGTAGAAATTTCCCGAACATAAATTTTTTTTTTTTTTTTTTGGAGAAATTCGAAGCCTTAGTAGTTGAGAAAAAAATTAACATTTTGCAGATTTGTTCAAAAAATTTCTTTATCTTGTTTTATTTTAGACTTTATAAAGTGTTTGAAACGAGGAAATTAAATTTTCTATTTTATCGTCGTGATATTTCGCAGTCGTGTAATAAGCCGTTGTCCACGATCACGTGGTAAATTAAGGTTCACAGAAGTGAACACTTGGTCTACCCTGATTTGCGCAGTACAGCCGTAGTTTCACAAACGTTAATGGAAATTTAGTTGTTAAGGGCAAGGCACAAACTTTTCGTACGCGAACGATCGAATTATTATTTCGGACAGTTGGAATTTTGAGGTTAAGACGCGGGCCGGGTGTTGCGCGAGCGCGCACTTACTCGTTCTATATATATGGCTGACGCGTACGCGCGGGATTTTTAAATAACTGAGTCTCGTAACGTGTAAATTATAAGTTTTTTTCCAAAGCGTATTGCACGAGGTATTGCACGTAATAACATAATACTTTTACTTTTTATTTGATTACAAGAATTAGTTTTCATTATTCACGCATAAATAAAAAAAGTACCTAATTATTAAAAAATCTAATTAATAGAAAATTTTCAGGGTAAATGGCGTACCAAAACTATAATATGGGCGACCAAGAAAATCAGTCGGATGCACCTATAGATGACAAACTCCTGATCCACTACGTTTGTCAATGCCCGTGCCTTTGGCAAATGTCACATTCTGACTACAAAAAAGGCAATGTGAAGGAAGTCTGCTGGACCGAAATAGGATCAAAGATTAAAGTCTCTCGTAATAAATATTTATTAATTTTTATACTTATTTTCTATCGTTCTCGTTTTTTCATGTGCTTAAAATAGCATTAAATGAAGTCTAATTCATTGTAATAATTTTCAGCTGACAAATGTTTAAAACGTTTTACTCAGCTACGAGACTGCTACCGTGTTGAAAATAGAAAACGCAAAAACGAATTCAAGAGTGGATCAGGAGCAGTTCGCCGTAAAGGGTTCGTGCATTATGATAGCCTGAAGTTTTTAGAGCAATCAAAAAAGCAAAAAAGGTAATCGTATAGTACTTAATTTTACTTTTGCTAAGTCTTTAGTTTGAAAGGGCGCGTAGATCTCAAATTATCAAAAAATGAATAATTCAATTTTATTTTTTATAAATTTTTGTTCTAGCACGATTACTAATGTATCAGTTATGCCACAGCTCAACCAGAACAATGGTTTCCCTCCAACAAGACCGTCCTACCATATGAGTAGTGTCGTTGATCTAAGTGCAAATGATTTCTCTACTGCACAAAGTGTCATGCCAGAGGTATCTGCTGATGGATTCGATAATCGTTCACGATATAACAATTTTACCTCAAACATTTTTGATAGTGAAATCTCGCAAAATTCTTGGTCTGATAGGAATTCAATGATTTATGCAGGCGATGAGTCATCAACATCAATGGTCGACTCAAGTCTACAAATTGCGCAGGCACTGATGCAATCCAACAGTACAGAAACTTCAATGGCATATTTGCAATCTACTACGCCGACTGATCATCAGAAAACAGACGATTCAACGGCTTCAATACTTACTCCTTTGCACACCAGCTCAACTTCATCGCAAATTAAAGTTTCTGCACAAATTCATGCTGCATTACAAACTCAGTCAGAATCCTCCAGCTCGTATGCTCTCTCACATGACACTACAACGCCTACACCACTTGCTGCTGTGAACACCAATTCAGCCTCATCGCAAAAATTAGTTACGGCAGAAATGTATGCTCCCTCATCAATGTCTCAGTCAGCGTTCTCCAGTTCAACCTCAGTAAATCAGCTGGGAAATCCGCCAAAATCTTCAACAATCACTTCTTCGTACTCCAATTCGAGTTCATCGCTCAGTATGCCACCAACACCCCCCGGAACTCCATTGGATTTACGAATTCATCTGCTATGTCCTCTTTTTCATTTCAAGTCAATCCTTCAACTTCCATTCAAGGTCAACGTAATCATCCGAGTCACGCGATTATTTCTAACATGACATCGAAGCATACACCTCAAATCACTGGGCCTACAGCAACAGTATTTTCACCGTGGGTTGCAGCAGCATCAAAGCCAGCTGTTGAACCTAAATCCTGTTATTCAAAACATGCCGCAAAAGCCAATCAAAAATACGATCCGATTGAAAATACCGTTCTGGCACTTACAAAAACTATAATAGATAAACAGGAAGAAGAATCCAAACACAAGATGAAAAAAGAGAGCGAAGTAAGAGAAGAAAAAGAAATGAAGGAACGAGAAGAAAAAGAAATGAAGGAACGAGAAGAAAAAAAAGCAAGCGCGAGAAGAAAAAGAGAAAGCAAAAGAAGACGACACTGCTATAAGTAGAAGTGTCAGAATATTTGCAAACATGGTGGCTGAAGAACTACTCAAGATGCCAGAGGCTGTAATTACAAATCGAAAAGGACGCATCTTGGCAATTCTTTTTGAACCAATTCCTTAGACGCCTTTAAAATTTTTTTTTTGTTAAACACTATTACAAGATTTAATCAAAAATAATAAAAATATGATATCAGTTACTCCATCTCGCAGATGATGCTGTAAATTATAATTATTAACGCGGATTGTTTTGTGTTTAACGATTTAATTATAGAGATAGTTGATGTACTAGACATAATATTTATTCTGCGTTGTAAAAGTTGTTATATAATAATCACTTGCATGTCTGAAATGTGATATTTGATATAATATTTTTAAGATATTGCTGCGTTTGAGATCATAAAAAAATAATACGCGGAACGGCATTGTTCAATTTATAGTTTTTTAATAAGGTTTATTTTATGATTTAAATGAAAAATTTTCAGAATGGTGAGGGGCGAGCTCAATATTCTTGTGCATACCTTCTTATCAGATGATTTATGTTGAACGTATTTCTACTCCTAGTGTTTAGTTGATTTATTGATAATAAATACTGTTCAACAATTTTGGGATTCTCATACTAGAGGAGAAGTTTGCGCAAGAGTATTCGATTGAAATTGGTCCCACTTAAATGTTTACGTTTATTTCTTTACCCAATTCAATATTACGTTACTGTTTTATATTATTTCAACACAATAATTTCATGTAAACCCATTAGCGCCCAAACGGACGCGCGACGGACGCTTTTTTGAGCGTCAGATTTCATCTATTTATGTTTTACAAAAATTTGGAAAAAGGATTTTCTTGTGCAAAATTTCATCAGCTTTCCGATCCCTTTATTTGTTTTTTGATTAAATGAACGTCCTAATTGTTATAAACAACTAATTGAAAAAAATCATGAAATTTCGAGTCAAATTTTTTTTTATGTCGACTGTAAAATATGGAAACCTTTTGCAATGAACCCCGGGAAGTGAATTTCCAGCGTCCATGATGTTTAAATAGAAAATTAACATGGTTGTATTTGTTTAAATTAATTTTGGAAGATCCATAATGGCGGCCGAAAGGGAAAATTCTAGCTTTAAACTTCACAATTTTTTTTCTTGAAAACTCGATTTAATCAAAAAATTCCCAAGAACAAAAAAGTCTTATAATCACTCAAAGAACACTCTCAAATTTTTTCAGAATTTGTTGATGAAATTCTTCAAAATTTTGATTTTTCAAATTTTCAAAAAAACAAAAATTTGAGAGTGTTCTTTAAGTGATTTTAAGACTTATTTGTTCTTATACATTTTTTGATTTAGTCGATAGTTATTGAGATAAAAAAATAATGAAATTATTTTATACAAATTTTTTTGTACGTTTCTTAGCCGGCCAAAGTATGGTTGTTGCCCGACTCAACCACGAGGAGGTGAACGTAAATTCAGTCATTTAGTTTTTTTTTTGTTTTTTCCTTTTTTTAATTTTTTTTTAATTTTTTTGTAATTTTTTATATATATTTTTTTTTGTATTTTTTTATAACATTATTTAGTCATACTATGTACATTACAGATTTAGTTATGTAAAATAGGAAAACAGTTGGAACAGGAGTATACGTTGCACGTTACACACATTTTTTGGGTTCTGGAATCGCAATTTTTTATATTCTCACAGTTTAACTTACTATCAGCCACAACACTTTTATGAATTTTCGTCTTGGAAAGATAGTTTTCTGCAAGTTCCAAGGAAATCTCTTTAGTTCCTTTCTTAGTGGTATGTAATACATTATACAATACGGTTGCGTTTGTTATAGATGATTGTATAAATCTGCATAGCACCGCCCATGTCCACTTTTTAGCTCTAATAATTGGAAGTAAATTGCTGCAGTGTGCATCGTGAAGATCAACTCCACCCATATTGCGATTGTACAAAGAAAATGCCATGGGAAACGGTATGTTATTTTTATTGTTATTTTCTTTTGAATAACGACTGACATATTGCAAGGAAGTAACACCTGCAGCTGTCGAAATAATGGAATTTTACCATCATCTCGTCAATAGCTAAAGCTGTGCAAAAAAAACAAACTGAGCTATGTTTTTCCGGAATATTTCCAAAACGTTTCTTACTCTCCAAACTTTATCTTGATTATTAGCATCCTCAGGTTTGTTTAGTTTTATATTACGTTTTATTTTTAGAAAATCATTTCTACTCATCGCTGATGCGATTGGTTCGCAACGAAGAAGTTTATTAGTCTTCCAGTAATCTCTCTCTGATTTTCGACCATTGACGATAGAAGTGATAACTATTCCCAAAAATGTTTGTAACTCATTTAAAGTTATGTCAAGTCCGTTACTGCGTGTACTATCCAGAATGTATGTTTCCAATTCGAGAGAAAAAAATTATTCAAATAATTCAACAGCTGACAGTTCTTGTAATTTTTTTTCGAAGCTTCTGAAAGAAGTAACTTATTACAAGGCGCTTCATACCGTTTTTCACCTATCACCCATTCATACACATGATTTGGTTCGAGTTTACTTTGGTTATCATCATATTCGTTGAGAATCTGACTGTAACTCTGTTTTGGGATTTGTTCAGCGCTATCTACTAAAAAATCAAGTTCTGACTCCGATTCGCTATCTGATGTTCCCGAATCGTTAGAAGGTAGGAAAATAGCTTGAGATGTTCCATCTTCCAGTTCTTCTACTTCCAAAATGTCATTACAATTTCGTTTCGGTCTTTTTTATCTTGACATACTTGTGCACTTGATGATGAGGAAGAAAGTAGAATATACTTACTGTTTCAGAGAAAAAAAAATTACTGAAAAGAAGATAAACTAAAGCGTTCGATAACAATTACGTATCACAATAATTATGATTGCAGGTTTATAGCCTGTACAATGTTTTCTTCTTGCAAATTATCCTAGTAATATTTAAAAAAATTTTATTATAATATGTAGGGATCTGACGTAATGAGGGTGTCACGCATCCACTGTCAGAAATAAGACATTTATAAATAATTTTATTATGTTGACTTTTGAAAACTTTTTATTTTTAGCCTCAAATAATATGCAAAAATTACATCTGCAATTAGGTCGAAATAATCGTTAAATCCTATAGTTTAGTATTCTTGGAATCTAGACATCACTTCCCACGTTTTACTGTCGACACCAAATAAAGTGATTCAAAGTTTCTAAAAAATAATTAAATTATTTTTTTATCAATAACTATCAATTAAATCAAAAAATATATAAGAACAAATAAGTCTTAAAATCACCTAAAGAACATTCTCAAATTTTTTCAGAATTTTCAAAGCAATTTTTGTTTTTTTGAAAATTTGAAAAATCAAAATTTTGAAGAATTTCATCAACAAATTCTGAAAAAATTTGAGAGTGTTCTTTGAGTGATTATAAGACTTTTTTGTTCTTGGGAATTTTTTGATTAAATCGAGTTTTCAAGAAAAAAAATTGTGAAGTTTAAAGCTAGAATTTTCCCTTTCGGCCGCCATTATGGATCTTCCAAAATTAATTTAAACAAATACAACCATGTTAATTTTCTATTTAAACATCATGGACGCTGGAAATTCACTTCCCGGGGTTCATTGCAAAAGATTTCCATATTTTACAGTCGACACAAAAAAAATTTGACTCGAAATTTCATGATTTTTTTCAATTAATTGTTTATAACAATTAGGATGTTCATTTAATCAAAAAATAAATATAGGGATCGGAAAGCTGATGAAATTTGGCACAAGAAAATCCTTTTTCCAAATTTTTGTAAAACATATAAATAGATGAAATCTGACGCTCAAAAAAGCGTCCGTCGCGCGTCCGTTTGGGCGCTAATGGGTTAAAAGGTTTTAGATCCAATAAAAAGTAAGCAAAAAAGTAGTGTAATTTTTACGATATCAGGCTACGGCCACAGTTTCTCCTTCAGATTTTTTAAATAAAATATACACATCTAAATATCCCAATGTTGCGCGAAGGCACGTGACGACTTCATAATTTCTTTGGACACGTTCATCATTACGCATAAAGAAATATATACGCTACTGTTACTGCTGCGTGTTATTATAAAATAAGCGGTTTTGTTTTTTGTTAATTGCCGCGGATCAAAGCCGGTGCTATACACTTCGATGAGGATTATTAATCGATAGAAATTCTTTAAATTCGACTGTATTATTTCTATATATACACTTGTCTCTCCTTATCATTGAGCACTTTTCTATTGTCTCGTTATTCACCCGCATCTCTCTTTCTCCCTCATCCATAGTCTCTCTTTCTCTCTGAAGATGCCTGTGCAGTATATAGCTTTATACACAATTGAATATGTTGCTGCGCGATATGGTTTGTAAGAAAGAGTCATTATTTTTGAGGAATTTATTTGTTGTACTATTTCAATATAATATTTAGAAAAATAAATTAACAAGTGGATTGATCAAATGATTCACACGTATTTAAATACTTGGACATTGCAAACTTGATTATAAAAAATCGTATTAAACAGAATGAACTCGTTATTAATTAATTTGTTGAACTGGTAGTAGCGATGTATTTTTATAGGTCTTGTAAAATTCCACTAAACCCACAATGTTTGGTTTGCCATGGCACTTGTCCTGCAGCTGTCAACAAATATTCCATTAAGGAGTTTCTCATGGAAACGGCGTTTTCAGCTTCATGCAAAATATTGTTTGGAGGTGCCCTGACATCGCGCAAGCAATCAGAAGGCTCGTTTCTCCACTCGCCATTTTGTAAAATTCCATTTTGATCTTCGTAATCAACAAATTTCGGCGGACAGTACACTCTCTGTTTAGGGTACAATGCATCATCGCGGATTTTTAAAAAATTATGTAAAACGACAGCTGCCATAATAATTTTGTCGACTGTTTCAGGGAGAAACACAATATCTTTCCAAAAAATTCGGAATTTAGTGGATAGAATACCAAACGCATTTTCGATCACCCGACGAGCACGAGAGAGGCGGTAATTGAAAATTCTTTGGTCGTTTGGCAAAAAGTGTCCTTGAAATGGTGTCATCATATACGTGGTGAGTGGAAAAGCATCGTCACCCACTAGAAAGCAGGGTGTCCTTGTTGTACTTCCAGGAAGAGCAGCAGTACCTAAGAAAAAAAAAATTAATATATACGCTTATCAAGCCTCCGTATCTCTTATGATTTTTTCATGTGAGTAAGTAGTTGCATATTTACCTCTAGGCCAATCAAGTTCTCCTTTTCTCAACTGGTCTCCAATAGGACAATCCGCGAATATTGCAGCATCGCTGTTTCTATCCATTTCACCGACGTACACAAAAGTGAACAAATGGTTTGCGTCACATGCAGCGAATAAAACTGTGCTGAAATTTTTTTTATAGTTGAAAAAACTTGTTCCACTATTTCGGGGAGCTTGAATGGTGATGTGCTTTCCATCAATTGCTCCCACGCAATTAGGAAAATTCCATTTTTCCAAAAATGAAGCGGATATGTGCTTCCATTCTTCTTCAACGGGTTGCCTTAAAAAAATTGGCTTCATGGCATCTGCAATAGCTTCACATACTTCTACTATAATCTTTCTAGTGGTTGATTCACCGGTCCGATAAGCCATTGACAAAGAAAAGATCTCATAGCCCGAAATTAAATATCTGCAAAAGAAAATTTTTTTTAATTAAAAAACATAGTAAAAATAAGAAAAGAAATAAACCTCAAAGTGACAGCGAGTCGCAGTCCAGTAGGAAGTGCTCGGGGATGATTTTTTATCAGTAGCGGTTCAATCATGTGCAATATATAATCGAATGCATCAACTTCCATTCCAAAATATCAATGAAATTTTTCAGGATATTCTCGCAATTCTAGGTACGTCGTACTGTATTCTCCTAAAATGTTCCTCATTTCATTCATAGGATGTACCAACCACCGTCGTCTGAGCCACCTATCACTTTTATGTTTTTTGCGTACGAGTATAAGCATCAGCAGAACGGTAATGACACTGAGTATATATACGTCTCTCATTTTTTAGCGAAATAAAATATAGATAAAATTGAACTGCTGAAAATTAAATATTAGTTATGAAAAGTTCAGAAAATATTATAAATTTAAGAATATTTGGCACCAAGTCGAAACGCTGACCTTTGTCGGGTAACTTCGCACCAAGACACTGCAGAAGACCAGAAGTACACGTGCGGAGATGCAGGGATGACTTTTCGCGTGCGAATGATCGCATGCGAAACTTTTCGCATGCGATCGTTCGCACGCGAAAAGTTTCGGGAGACGTTCTCTCATTGGCCAAGTTCGACCGAACGCGAACGATTGCATGCGATTATAGTAGAAGTATGTGAAGCTATTGCAGATGCCATGAAGCCAATTTTTTTAAGGCAACCCGTTGAAGAAGAATGGAAGCACATATCCGCTTCATTTTTGGAAAAATGGAATTTTCCTAATTGCGTGGGAGCAATTGATGGAAAGCACATCACCATTCAAGCTTCTCGAAATAGTGGAACAAGTTTTTTCAACTATAAAAAAAATTTCAGCACAGTTTTATTCGCTGCATGCGATCGTTCGCGTACGAAAAGTTTGTGCCTTGCCTTTTACGGAACCTTTAAAAAAAAAAATACCCAGCAGTAGTTATGAATGTTGGGAGTTAAAAATTATGAAAACAATCAAATTACATTTAAGAAGGAAGTGGGGATAGGAATGAGTAGTCGGGTCCTTAAATAAAAATGCAGCAATTTCGCGGTTAAATTAAATATAGAACAGTAACTTGCTTAGGCATAAAAACCCTCACGGTACAGAGGGAAAAGCTTGAGCAAGCTAGTGAAATAGAGATTATTTATTTATTAAGTAAATTAATGAATTTATGTAAGCATAAATACAAAAGTCAAAACTTATTATCTAATTTAACTTACGCAGTGGATAATCGATCTTTATATTTACAGAGTGCTCGCTTACCTAATATTTCGGGGATCAGCCCCTGTAATAACGCCGCAAATCGCAAATATCGGTGCGCTGTACGCGACGGACCACCCTCTCTTCTGGGTAGATTGTCGATCAAGAAGATGGAGATATCCCGGGGTGGCAACGACCAGCACGTTACAGGGCCCCGACGTCTCGGGAACGGGTCCAGCCCTCGCTCCGTGAACGGCTTGAGACGACTCGTCGAGTCGTCGAGACCGGGACCTATAGCGAAGATTCGCTATGCGGTGACAGCACGCTCGTGTCTCGTCCACACGGAATTACAGGCACTTTATTTACACGAATTATAGAAAAAAAGAAGGAATCACACGCGAGTGATTCACTAAAAGCTATAATGCAAATTATAGCGATAGGCACAATGAAATGGCTACACGTAAATAGAGGCTAGGCTTGGGATCACACTACTCTCGATCGATGCCGAAACGAACCTGACGCTCTCGCGCGCGCTAATCGATCTCAGACCGCAGAAGGGCTTACGCATGCGCTCTTTCTTTTCTTTGCGCGCCATGATTAACGCGTCATCAAGAGGCGCGAGAATCAATCCATGTTAGGTGATACATCTATCATGCGGAGACGTATAATACGAATTAATTTTTTTCTTCTCGTTGGCTTATGTATTGAGAAAGTTAAAGTCGATAGAAATATAATACGCGAACAAATTAATTTTTTTCTTCTCGTTGGCTTATGTATTGAGAAAGTTAAAGTCGATAGAAATAGTTTTTTCTTTTTGCTCACAGTCGCTTGATAATTTGCACAGTACAATCATTTTAGCCGAACAATTTTTTTTAAAGAATTTAACGTCGGGAAAAAGTTTGACTTGATTGGAAAATTTCAAACTAAGATTCAATTATAGCCATCCTGCCGACTATCCTTATAACCTCGAAAGCGTTAATAAAAAAAGTCTTGTCATAGCTTGATTGTGAGCAATCAAGCAATAGCAGTAAAAGAAAATTAATTTACACCCTATACTACCTAATTGCACCTGATGCAATACACAGGGTGTCCCATTTTAACTTACACAGCTGAATGACTCAAAAAATTGCAAGTCATTTAAGAAGTGTTTCAAATAAAAGTTTTCAAATAAAAAGATTAATGTGATAAGGATGGTAATTGGCTGATTGTAACCATCTATGAGCCGTAGATCGAGGAACTCCCAATTCCCGTTTCAGGATCCCCAACTCCCAATTCAGCGAGATCTCCTCTTAATGTTTATCAAGTTGACCTTCAATTAACCTTGAGAATGTAGGTCAAGGTAATGGCTAAGGTCATGGCTGGATCAGCCCTTTGATACCCATGAACTTCTATTTGAAACATCTTTTAAATGTCTTGCAATTTTTTGAGTTATTCAGCTGTGTAAGTTAAAATGAGACACCCTGTATATCAATTAAGCATGGATGATTAAAAATAATATTAATGATGATTATAAATATATATATATATATATATATATATATATATATATATATATATATATATAT
>QLSS01000273.1:62948-75854 GCA_024372645.1 Trichomalopsis sarcophagae
TATATATATATATATATATATATATATATATATATATATATATATATTGATGTCTTTTCCCATATAATTGTGTTGTGAGAACTAACACTGAAATTCGATCTCTCGCTGGTTCCGCAAAACCCTTCTAACTTGATAAAATTATTTTTTGTAATCCCAGAAGGATCAACTATTTAGCCGGTTAACAGTAGAACGACTAAAGAGTTGATCACTGTTACACCTAAAGATTCACGGTTGAATAAGTCGTAGTATCGTCAATTAATTGACTAAATCCCTAGCTTCTTTGCCGGCAAAACCCTAACAAAAATTTTTTTTTGCTAAGAATCGAGACGTTTCGCAATTAAAAGTCGCACTAATCAAAAATTAGTAAGTCTAGTCGGATTTTTCCCAGAGAGAGAGAGAGAGAGAGAGAGAGAGAGAGAGAGAGAGAGAGACCCTGGAAAGGCCCCATGAACTATATAGTGGTTTAGTCGGATAAATTTTCTTTATTCTCCGAGAAACCTGAACCCAACCACCACAGTATATAGATGAAGCCGTGAAAAATACTGCCTAGGGAAAACCTATTGCTTAACTGGGTATTATCCGCCAAGAAATTTATTTTTTTGAGAAATACACAATTTTTTGAGAAATTATTGCAGTCGATCTTGTCAAGAAATTTTAACTGTTAGATCACCAACAAGCTTAGTAATTTTTACTTACATCTTCTATCAATCAAGACTTAAAGAGTAATTAGAGAGAAACGACCATAAATAATCACAAAAATATGATGGATTGAAGCCAGCAAGGAAACTGAAAATGAAGCCGTTGATGAAAGCCTGGAAGAAATCGTCAACCCTTCAGTGAGACAGATACAAGCCTTATTGAGCCTCACCTCCGAAGGCGATGGAATGCCTGGCCTCAACGATCAATTAACAGTATCCAACCAGCTACAACAGCTTATTTCTGCACGAGTACTCGACGCCTTCCATGGATACACTACCAGCCGAAAGTCAATCGACCCTACACCTGTACTATTCGTCAATAAAACCACCAAAGTCCAGCCAGAAATCGTACCATTGACTCATCTCTCCTCCAGTCCTTCTCTCGACTCTACTACGAGGATTCAGAATTTCATGGGAATTTGGCCTTATGCAGAAACAGTTAGAAACACTATACAGCCCAATTCGGGAGCGATCAAGAAAAGTCGTACACTGATCAGACGATGGAAAAGCAATAAGTCAAACCCATAAATCGGAATTAAGAACGCCGAAGTCGAAACGTAGACATCACGTTCAACCAACCAACCTAAAAACATCGCTCAACGAAACTGACGACGTAGGAGCCGAGAAACAATTTGAGTCGAAAGAAATTAATCAGCCGAGAAGAAGAAAAATCACGTTGCAAACCACTGAGTTGCCCTGGTTCGCCGGTGGAGTTTCCAAGAAACCAACATCACAGTCAAAGGCCAGCAAATTATCTGATAGTAGTAGTGATAGTGACGAAGATAGTGACAGAGACATGTCAGAGGAAGAAAAGCCAAAGAGTAGAGTCCAAGTCATCATCCCTGCCAGAGCCATCAACACCAAGAGCAAACTTACAATTCGAGAGAAAACGAAGAAAGGAAAGTCTGGAAAGAAACCGACTAAGAAAGACAGCTCGGATGATAGCCTTAGCAGCCAGGAAAGTGACTCTGATAGCTCTTCAAGCTCTGACCGCCAAGAAAATAAGAAAATAAAATGCCGAAAGTAGAAATTATCCTGTTCTGCTCATCCCGACGATTTGAACAGGAAGATAAGCTAGCCAAACATCTGTACCAACTCCAAATTGTGCAAGGACGGAACATCAAATTCGTTGATGAAACTAGAGATGATCCAGAGGAATACTTATCTCAGATAAAAGAGTGCAAGAAGAGCTTACATCTCAAAACAAAGAGATCCTAGCCATGATTCCGTATACTCTATCAAAAAAAGCCAGCATGTGGTTCAGAACAGAAAAGAAAGAATTTAAAGACTGGAAGACTTTCAAGAAGGCATTCGAAGAGCAGTTCATCAATGAAGTGAGCGACAATGACGTGATAGAAGGATTACGTAGACGGACACAAGGAAAAGGGGAAAAGATAGTCACATACATTATGAATTTTAATTATATCGCAGCGCATCTAAAGAGACCAATGGGATTTGAAGAACAGCTAACATTATTGACGGAGAGATTACGGCCAGAATACCGTAAAGCTATTAGAAGGAAGAAGATAGAATCCTATGAAGATGTTAAGAAGTACTGTCGGACGTTAGAAGAGGAAATGGAAATGTATACCCCACCACCAACTGTTGAGAAAAGCCGATTCCCAGCCGCAGTATGGACACCAGCTTCAAAAGCGAAAGTAGCAGCTACCAAAGAAGTCGAGAAAGCAGCTGAAGTTTCCAACGCAAATCCTAAACGGTAAAGCAACAACAACAATAAAAATAGAAAACAGAAACAACAGCAGAATCAGCCAGTCGTAACCTCAGTCACGATCACAGATCAACCGGTGAACAACAAGTCGACTAGCGACTACAAGCAAACTAAAAGTGGGCCACAAGTATGGAAGCCAGATAATAAGCAGCCGCAAATACAGACACAACAACCGCAAAGCAAAAGTAGCACCATTGATGCTACCCAGAGTCAACCACTAAACCAGTACAATAGAAAAGGTTCTACACAATTTGTGGGAGCGTGCTATCACTGTCAGCAAGTTGGCCATAGAACATCAGTCTGTCCGACTGTGGAGTGTTATACATGCCGACAAAAAGGCCATAAATAACCAGTTTGCAGAAATCGCAGCCAAAGCCAAGTCCAGTGTCAAGTCTGTAGCCAATTCGGCGCAACTTTCCAGAATTGTGGAACCTGTGCCCCAATCCAAACCATGTGGGGAAATGGCAACGCGGGGTCATCCATGGGGCCCATGCCACCCGCAACACCACATTAACGGCCTCAGACGGAGTCGTGAAAACTTCTAGCCCTGTAACTCCGTTATCAGAGGTAGTTAAAGTTTTGGGAGAGGGATGTAGTGGTCAAGGACCACTAGAAATGAGAGTTTCTGCCAAACGCTAACAAGCAACACGTTGGTCAAATAACAACACCGAGATGAGAGAAGAGAAAGAGAAGTTGCTGCCAAACGCTAACGCAACCCGTTGGCCAAATAACAGCACCGAGATGAGAGAAGAAAAAGAGAAGTTGCTGCCAAACGCTAACGCAACCCGTTTGTCTACCCGTCGGTAGACATAGCAGCCGAAGACCAGTCACACCCAAAAACTAAAGAAGTTAATGAAAAGGAAGAGCCGATACAAATCTCCGACGGAGTAGAGCATCAAGCTCCTACGGCCGCAGTAACAGCTGACAATCGGAACTACATGCAAGTAGTCTTGAGCGGAACAACCTATCGAGCATTTTTCGATCCTGGCGCCGTAATCACCTTAGTAGGCCCGAGAGTAGCTGAGAAGTTTGAAAGCCGACTGACAGCCGCCAAAGCTTCTATTCAGGCGATTACTGGAGAATTATCACCCGTAATGGGATATTTACAGATCAATATTCAATTGGAAGGTATTGATGCGAATATTACAGCCCGTGCAGTTAAATAGATCGGACACGACATGGTATTCGGTAGAGATTTTTGTGAAATCTTTAAAATAGACACGGATCACAGGGGTTGGTGGAGAGCAAATGGTAGAATATGGCGAAGATTTAATAGTCGAGACCCGTCTGAAAATGATAAGGTCTTTGCTGAATGCGCCGGAATAACAGAACTGTATGAAGATGAAAGGAAACAGATAGAGGAGATACTCGACGGAACCCTGCCTGAATACTCGTCGGATATATTAGGTTTTACAGATCTCACCGTACATCACATCCGCCTAACTTGTGACACGCCAGTGAGACAGAATTTCCGCCAGAGATCACCCAAGAAGATAGAATCGATACAGAAAGGAACCAAATAGTTAGAGAGACTAGGTATTATAGAGAGATCAGCCAGTGATTTTGTTAGCCAAGTAGTAATGGTGCCGAAGCAATACACGGATGAAGAAAGATTGTGTGTGGACTTTACAGACGTAAACAAATTTACTAAGAAAGATGGGTATCCATTACCTTAAATGAACGCAATTCTTGACAGACTAAGATGTGCAAGATATCTCAGAAAAATACACCTACGTCAAGCCTATTTTCAAGTCAAAATGGAGGAAAGTAGTAAGGACTAACAAAACATCGAAGCAGCACCACGAAGATCGAGCACAGACCGCACATCGTCCACGAGCTACGATCGGACACAACTGTGTCCGCACATAAACTCACGCATCTACTTATAATATCGAGTCACGCGTTCTTCAAATTCTTATTAGTTCCGTACATAACGCATCCGAGCCAACGGCTAGTTCTCAATATTTAAATAATTATTTGTACTCGCGCAGCCCGTATTTAAAATATATCCAATACGGTCTTTTCATAAACAATGGCTATCAAAAATTGGAGATGGGAAATATTCCAACAAATTTAAAATGAACAATGATATAACTTTACTTCCAACAGAATTATTATCAACTAATGATATAATTATGAAAATTTATAGAGATTGCTTCGATAATAATAATGCTAATAGGATGTAAGAGAATATCTAAGTGTAGATTCATGCAAAAATAATAATGAAGAGATGTTACCAATAGAATATTTAAATTCACTCAAGCCAAATGGCCTACCACCTCATAAGTTACGTTTAAATGTAGGTGCTGTAAATGAAAATGATGCAATTCTGTATGCAGGTAGAAATAATTAGCGGTAAACAATTAGGTAAAGTTGTTTTAATACCACGGATTAACATGACTTCTTCAGAAGAAGAAATTTTTGTTTGAAATGACCAGACAACAGTTTACAGTACGATTAGGATACGTCATGACAATTAACAAATGACTAGGCCAAACATTTAACAAAGTTGGTGTCTATTTAATAAATCCAGCTTTCAGTCATGGTCAATTATATGTAGCATTATCAAGGATAACGTTAAAAAACAATTCAAAAATTTTACTTAAAAATTCAAGTTTCCAGGATAAAAGTAAAAATAATGATGATTCAAAGAAGATATATACGAAAAATATCGTATATCATAAAATATTAAATTAATAATAAACCAATAAAATATGTCAGTTATTGAGATAAAATGTGAATGGATTCACGGCACACTAATACCTTAAGTATACTTTAATATTATAGAAGAAGTAGACATATATAAATTAATAATAAACAAATAAATCATCTCCTATTTTAGATATATACAGGCAGCGTGTGAATAATGCGCTATAAATCATAAATAATAATAAATTAATAAAATATATTAGTTATTGTGAAAACATGTGAATGGTTTTACGGCACATAGGTACAGTCGCCGGACACAATAACTTTGCATTGTGCGCCACAAATGACCTCCGGTCCCAAAAATTTAAAAGCCCAAAAATATTAAGATTGCAAATTTTAAGACCCCAAAATTTTAAGGGCCCAAAACTTGTAAGATCCAAAATTATATCCGCCTCATAGATGATGTGAACGTGTCAGGTTAGCTCCTAGATGTTAAGTTATTGAGAAAAGATGGGTATGGCTTCACGGCACACAGTACATTAAGCACTTTAATATAGGCTAGCAGGGTCACCTCACTCCTAACGTCGCTTGGTTCATGTTAGGTATAAATGTTCATAGCTCTAAAGAAAATTTTAAGAAAATTATATTGTAATGATATACACAAAAAATAAAAGGTTGCGCGAGTTTGATTATTTTTCTGTGCATGTTAATAACATAATGTGTAATGAGTTATAAATGTAATATAATCGTATGTATGTATGTCAATTGAAACGAAATTACATATTACTAATAAAGTAAGATTGATCAAAGTGAGTCGAATTTATAACAATATTTTTGTCAACATAATATAACACAAACTCAAAATTGTTATGTTCAGTGATAGGCTCAGTTTAATATTTATGAAACAGGTATGGTAAGATACATAGTAAGTACACAAGAATGGTTTTTATCTGAACAATATATTATTTAAGTTTTTAGTTAGCAATTATTTGATTCAGAACTTAATTGATCCCAATCATTCTGTGTTTGTTATATTATCAATAAAATAATATAGTAATATTACTATAATACTGTATAACTTATATTATTTAATATACTATAATTTACTTTACCCGATTGATCATATTTCTTTTTAGTTCTGTACTTTTATTTCAATCAAAATTATTATGTTACATACTATTATTGACGAATAAATCAAACTCATTTAACTGTTTACTTTTGTTGAAAGTTAATACCTTTAAGACATTAGATTTTTTTCAATCAGAGTTATAATAAGTATCTGAAATATGGTCTGGAAATAATGTATGTTTTATAAACAGTTTTAATTACAAACAAAACACAGTTAATGGACTCGACATTGACAATTTTTGAATGATAATTGATTTTATGTGATCGAACTATGTAAAAAATATAGTTCGATTAATGAAAAAAAAAGATTATATTAATTGAAGTTTCTCGTTAAGTTATTTTTTATATATTGCAACTGCAGAAAATTCTCAAATTTTCAGTTAGCAGGCTCCGCCTCAATCAGTTACGTCAGTGACGTAAGCTAGCGGTGCGTGATTAGATTAATACGTACTATTATATTATTTGCACGAAAAATATTTAAGAGGCTTCACATGTTGCTAATATATATCTAAAATAACTAAACCATACATTGTGAATTACGATTAAAAAACGAACGCATTTACCGATACTCTATTGTACTCATTTCATCGCCCCGATATTTTTTTGCAGCAATTGCGAACTTCTAATGCGGTAAAAGTCCCGCGGCGTGGTAAAAGTACTGCAGCCTGGTAATGTTCCGCCGCCTGGGACTTTTATCAGCACGACACACATTCTTCATTCGTAATTTATTCATTAAAAAACCTTTTTTTAGCAGGTAAGTGTCGTCATGAATTTCAGTGTCATTATTTTTGAATAATTGTTTTAAATCCGACAAAACTTCAACTCCTTGTAATGTTTGAGGTTATGTGACATGAAATATTCATTTTGACATTGCATTTTATTTCAAAAAACTCATACTTCTGACTTGGATTATTTCCGATTATAAATGGACTGCAGCTTGTGACTGCCTAAAACATTCTAAATACGTGGCCTTGCTTATTCAATCATTACTTCTCGCATCTTCATTTTTTATGTTTGACTGGAAAGTTGATTACTGATCTTTGTACTCAATTCGACAGTGACATTGAAACGATTTTAGTGACAAAGAATATGTCATCCAACAGTATGAACGATATAGCGAAAAACTGGCACGTGATATCAGTTATCTTTTAGCGCCACTAAATACCAACCGATGGTAACTCATATTAGTAGATTCCTGTTTTACCGTCCGAGTCAGCATCCTGCTCCGACGTACCAAGCCCGTCCCCCGCCCCATGCTCCCTGTGCTGACACCGACCCAGCCCTCCTGCGATCGGGCGAGGCAGTCTGCATTATCGACTAGTGTTCCCGATAGTGCGAGAATTTTTGCGTAGCTTAATATTGCGTATTCTCAGAGCCACGCCATGATCGTGAACGATCAAATATGGGAAGCGAAATCCTTCAGATATTGATATATCAAGAAAAAAGGAGTTTCGAAATATTGCGCTGATGCGCGTTTACGCTAAAGGCCATAGAATACGAATTTTGTTTTCTATATATATACATGTGTAAAAACAAAAAAAGAGAGAGTTGTCTTAGCGACGTTGTCAAGAGGAGGAGTTTGTGCTGAGCCGTCACGAATATAGCATCTAAGATTAAGCTTTGAATGTTAGGATTTAATAAAAGTTTATCGAATTCATTCACAATATTTTCGCCTTTTATTTCTTCGCGCAACAACTGTTTCAACTAGTTTGTACAGAGTATGCGGAAGAAATTACTTGTGAATGATACGCACCACCGATCAGTTTCCTGCATTATGAACCCCGCATTAGGATGGAATAAAGGTTAGGATTGATAAATAAAATTAACATGTGATTTTTTTTCATTTTATTCAAAAACAAATAATAATAATAATAATAATACAAAATTTGTAAATCTCAGAACCTCTTGTAACCTTGATTTTCTGGCATGGAGTTTTTGTTTGTGGAATATTTGTTGAAATAATTTGTCCATTGTTTGCTTTTATCGGTAGGTGTAGAGAAAGGCTCTCCTCGATATGTATTACACTGTCTATCATTTTCTACCCTTCGAGCATTCTTATCCTCTGGAGAGGGGTATATGCAGCACTATTTCGACCCCTTTTTATTGTTCTTCCCTTGACAATGGATTTGACAATACTGATTAATTATTTTTTTCATACATGATTTTTATACAAGTTTCTTAACATCACCACTTATAGGATTATATTTGGCAATGCGATCATGTAACATTAATCAATATGCTGTTGTACTTGCAGGCATATTATTTTTACTTTCAAATTCGAGACGTACGTGTACAGCTGCTTGTTTGAGAGACTCATTTTGTTTTGAACAGTCTATGACTATGAATGGTGCACGTTGGATAAATTCTTCTTTACTTAGAAGAGGATCTATTACAATTCTGTCAAAGTAATATGCACTTTGGAAATTTGCATACATGTCATAGATTATAGCATACTAATTGTTTGCAATATCAAGATTGAGATACCGTATAGGTAACTCTGAGAGTTGAAGAAAAGTTTTACATTACTAATATTGCTGTGATCAAAATAACTAACATTCTATCTTCGTAGTCCTTTCCTCGCTGTTTGAAAGCCTAAAATGATAAAACGTGACTTTTTCAGTTGATTTGATGTTTTAACTGTCCATACATGTTGCATAGTTGTTGGAAGTACAGGATACTCATACAATTCCCATGAACGAAAACTCATAGCAATCGGTATATCTTTTTGAATGTAATTATATAGTTGTATTTTTCGTCGGTCTGAGAGTACGAGGTAGGGCATAAGCCACTCTATACGAGTGATCTCAATTTTGTAGTCTTCATACACAGGTCTTCCATCTACCATTGTAGCCTCTTGTAAAACAGCGTTCAAATCATTTCTCGATCTTGTGAGAATGAGTTCATGCTTAACGTTTACAACGATTTTTCGTTAATCCTCAGCGAAACCAAAGATCATTGATAGAGGAACTGTCACATCAAAGTTTCCATTATTATCAGCTATATTTCCTACGTCACTGATAGGTGTCCAGCCAGAATTTTCAAGATACTTTAGCTGACTAGGTGAGAAAGAAGTGTAGCCTTTCATCAAGGTTGTTGCAGCAACGTTTCTACATCGATCAATCTCTATGGCATTCATCTCATATCGAATTTCTTCAAAGAGATGACTTATAGCATTGTTCACAAAAAGTGTGTGTTGTACTATCCTATTTAGTAATCTTACCACAAATGTCTAGTGAACTTTTAGATGGTAGTACACACAAATCCTGATGCTGTATAGCTATTCTAATTTCATCACTATTGTTGAATGTAAGTGCTGTGCAGGGTTGATGTGCATGAACCTCATAATGCGAGACAGATTCATCAAAGATGACTGGAGATTGTACGTTAAAAACTGCCTCCATCTTGACAGCAGCAGATAAATGTACAAGTTATTTTTTCTGTATTTTTCTCACTCGTTGACCTATTTTTTCTCCACCACCACCACACTTTACTTTGAGACCGAGACTTTGTAGAAACTGACTGTTCTGACGTGCTAATTGTTTGATCACTCGTTGCGGACATTATCGTATATTATCGAGGTAATATGTGGAAGTTATTTAGTCTACGTGGCACATACAAATGGCTGGACATTTTACGAGATTTAACTTTGCAGTATAATAATAGTCGACATAGAACAATAGGAATGAGACCTGCAGAAGTGAATAGAGGCAAAGTTAATCATATACTTAATCGAATTAGAATACCAAACATAAATCTGTTTAAGCGAGCTAAATTTAAAGTTGGAGATAAGGTACGTGTAAGCAGAAATAAGGAAGTTTTTGATAAAGGCTATACACCCAATTGATCAACTGAAGTCTTTACAATAACACGAGTTTCACCCACAAAGCTCTACACTTATCATCTCAGGGATTATCAATACAAGCCAATAGCTGGAGGATTCTACCAGGAAGAACTTCTCAAGACTAAACATCCTGATGTCTATCTGATTGAGAAGGTTTTGAAGAAAAGTGGTAATAGACTTTATGTAAAATGGTTAGGTTTTGACAATACTCACAATAGTTGGATAAATAAGAATAACATGTAAAAACAAAAATAAATTTTTATTACTCTAAAATAGCTGTTTATTGTTCATTTATTTTACATTTCCTTCAATTTTTTCATAAGTACTGGCATTATAATTTCATTTGTTTTGACAATTCTTCGCCTAAAACGTTCCCGATCACGTGCTGCCTCCTCCCACTTTCCACGTCGAGTTTCATGATGTGCAAATCTCCATGTGTACATCAAGTGGATGGTTGACTCTTCCTTGAATCGTACACACTTCTTTTGGCTACAGTCGAACATTTTTAAATTAAATTTTTTATGTAAAATACATGTAGTTATAATTTGAACTCACCCATTTTGCTGTATGTTGTAATGCCCCCAGGCAAGCGTATCAGTACTATTCTCTTGAAGGAATCTCTTGTCGTCATAAGAATTGAGAGCAATATTTCTCTGTCTAATGGTCTCGACGTTATGAAGTTTTGATCTTATAGCATACTGCTCTCGACTCTGAATACATGAATTTCGTAGACAGTTCAAGTAGTCACTAAATTCAATAGTTTTCTTTACAACTGAAGCCTTAATACCTTTAATTTTTTTCATACTATCTTGATTATTAACACGTGTACTGTACATTTTGCTTCTCAATCCGACGAATTCCGTAAGAATCTGACCATTACACTCATCTTTCATAAGTCCCACGACTTTTTTATTAACACGAGGCATGTTAAATATATTATCTGCAGGATAATCTGAAGTATCGAATCTATGAATATTTCTTTTCATATCTTCATAAAAATCAATACATTTAATAGCATAGATGAAACTATCAGTATCTCTATACAATAATTTACAATCATCTTTATACACTTGTAGCATATAATTATAATGAAAATCATACATCAATGTCTTGGAGATATATAGAACTGTAAGTTCAACATAAATTGGTTTATTTATAAGTATATCAGTTTTATTTAGCTGTATAGCAACTAAATTTTCATTAAATATTGAACTACTGTGAAAGTTTGGCTTTGAAATTTGAGCTATTACACCATATTTACTCATAAGCTTGACTGAAACTCTTTTTCTTACGTTTTCCATAGTTTTGCCAAATACTGCCATGTTCATTAACTTAAAAAAATTCTTTTCAAATTCATTTTTTGCTACTGCTCGCATACTAGTGTTCAAATCAATATATGATTTGAGATGAATTTTAGAATTTTATGTATTTTAATGGGACGAAGACCGTTAGAAAGAGCTTGTTGGAGAGCAACATAATAAATTACATAATTTCTTTTAGGATTAAGCGTAGCTCAACGTGTATTTCTCTAGGATAATCTAAATCAACCTCTAAAATATAACCATGAGAAGCATCTGATGCAATGGAAAATAAATCGAAATTTTCAAAATTTTCAAACCACTCAAATTCATCGTATGGAAGAAGTCCGAATCCATACAAATTATTTACATCTAAATAAATTAAATATTCATTTTCTTCATCTTTATTATACTTTTTAAGCATATACTTATGATAGGCTGCTGCATACCGATTTGTACACTGACTTAAACCACCTCGGATTCCACGCTCTATAAAAAGTACCATATCAATATCTGTTAAAAGTTTGAATAAAACACCTGTATGTTTAAGCATTGCATTCCAGGAAAAGCCTGGAGTAGTATAATAGTGAGCAGGATCGAGGCCATAGCTTGCATACTCTAGTCTCGAAAATTTTCAAAGATATCTGCCAGTAGCAAGACATCAGTTTTCATGTAGAGGTCAGAATATTCACCAACTTTTTTAACATCGAATGCTTTCCACACACTTTGTGCATGTTCATAATCACTATCAGATATATGCGAATCATTCAGCATACTAAAAAAATCTTCTTGAGTCTTGATAGTTTAGATTGCAGGTAGTATGTGCAGGTCCTCTATATTTTCCAGTAAGATGACAGTGATCGCGTACCTTAACATCGTTATTTAAATTTTTTTACAAGTGTGACACGTTTTTGAATTATAATAATCTGTTATTTCAGCTTGAGATAGAACTGCATTTGTAAAGGATTCACATATAAAGCACTTATTACCTCTATAAAAGTTATATATCGATAAGGAGTCATTGTAACTACATTTAAGATAGTATCCTATACTATAAATTTCATGACTTTGTACTGGTCGAGTGTTACTTTTCACTCTTGTCTTATTGGTTTTAACAAACACTCACAGTCTGCATATATTATAAACGGTTGCATATATTATAAACTTTTCATAATAGCAATGATTTTTGGACATTATAACATTAGTATTTTCACTTGGAAGTCTTATTTTACAATTATTTAACTTTTTACAGTGTTCTTCATGCTTAGTTAAATTATCTTCTTTGTAAAAAAAATTTAGACATCTATCACATATAAATAGTCTTCTTCCATTTTCCTAAAATCATTACTAATGAAACGCGATGTTTTATGTATAGATAATGTGACTCTGATAATACAAACTCACCACTATCATCTAACTTATCATTCGTTAGTAACAGAAGATTTACATAATTACTCTTTTTACAAGATGTTGTGATGTTTGCAGTGCCGCAACTAGTAACTATTCGTGTACGCGTGTGTGTGTGTGTGTGTGTATGTGTGTCTCTCTCTCTCTCTCTCTCTC
>QLSS01000273.1:88713-139489 GCA_024372645.1 Trichomalopsis sarcophagae
TACTGTAGTGAAATTTCCGTAGGAAATTTCGAACATGTGTCGCAGTGGAACAAAGCGCGCGAGAACAGAGTCCTATTGCACACTTAAGGGTGTTTACGTTTTTTTTTTTTTTTGTATGACGTGAAAATTCCTCGGTCCACCCGACGGATTTTCAGTCAGTCTTGGATACTTCTTTTACCGAGTAACACAGCATAGAGTTTAAAATGAGTTCGATTATCCGCATCAATACTTTAATTTTAGAAAAAAAGTATGTTAGGGTTTCAACTTCGCGAAGCCCTACATGTAGTGAGAGCGAACAGTGTAAAATGTTTGATATTCATCAGAAGGATCCGCGATGTGTGACGATGATGGAACGATTGCGATATGAGAAATCACAGTAATCGGTATCAGTAAGTATCCAAAAATATTTCCTTTCCCTTTTATTTGAAAAAAAAAATGAAAACTGTAATAAATTATTAAATTAAAATTTTTTCTATAGCAAAAAAGCAGCGCACTGACATCATCTTGTGAGTGAGACTACAGCAGAAACTTTAGTAAGTAAAAATATCATTTTTATATTTTATTTAAACAAATATATTAAAGCATATTAAATATTAATTATTTTTTTCATAGTATGATACTCCTTCATCGTCAACGTTAGCTCCACAGACGCCGACAAACGTAAGTATTATTTGTCGTCTTCCTCCTGATCTCAGCCAGCTCGCTGCCGAGGTTTTTGATCTCCTCCGAGGCCGGAGCGATGCTGTTGGCCTTCTTAGGCACACCTGTTACAGGCGTGCCTAAGAAGCCGAAGGTGGATAGCTTTCTTCAGAGCCGGACTTGACATACAGTGTCAACCGCCTTGCTAAAGTTAAAGAGGAGGAGAAGTTTCACTATTTTTTTTTTGTTTATCTCGACCCTGACATCATCAGTTAGCTCAATTAGGCCAGACTGAGTGCTGTGTCTAGTGCGGAAGCCTGTTTGAAAGTTGTCTAGTAAGAGTCTTGATTCAAGGTATTGTGAGACTTGCCTGTGCACCAGCCACTCCAGGGCCTTGAAGAGCAAGCAGAGCAAGCGATTTCGTTATAGTGCTGAACTCGAAATGCTCCGAGAGGTCAAAACTTTCCAGGGTGAGAAAATAATCCTCAACAGCAGGACTAACGGATCATTGGAGATCGAGCTGAAATGCTTGTTGAGTTCATCTGTGCTAAATCGAGATGGCGAAGGGGCCTTGGTGGCAGAAATTCCAAGTTTCTCCAGCTCTCTCTAGATCTCGGCAACGTCAGTCAAGGTTGACAGGCGTGAATAGTAATAATTCAACCTGGCTTCCCCGACTTATTTATGAGCATTGTCACTAGCTAGCCTATATATGCGGAGATCCTGTAAAGTCGCCTGTAAAGTCTATCTCTCTCAGATACAAGGTCACGAAGAGCCGTGGTGAACTACGGGTCTTCTTGGAATCACAGTTCGTAATGGGGCGAGATGATTGATGGCGTTAGTGAGGTCAGCGTTAAGTGTGGATATGCATTCGTCGAGTAACGAAGAGGTGAGGGATGACCAGTCACGTGCGCTAAGAAAGTCCCTTAGCTTCTTGGCGCTTGTTCCTTTGCAGTTTCTGTAAGAGTATGTGTTAGGTACGTATCGTGGAATCTGTACGTTGAGAGTGTCCGTGATAAGGTCATGTCTGTTGATGAAAGGTGAGTTTGTCTTCCAGTATGACAACAGGCGAATCTGCTCGTCGATTAGACACAAGTCAAGCCAAGTATCAGAACCCTGATTGTGGTGCGTAGCACCATAGGAAACAGATGAAAAGGAGTTTTCATCAACGAAGGCCTTGATCAACTTGGCATCTTCAGATGAAGAAAGTGTCAGTGATTTATGTATGTAGAGGACCACACCTCCTCCGTTTCTGTTTCTGTCTCGTCTGTACAGTAGGTAGTCGTCCAGTAAAGGGATGGACGTTACCTTGTCGCTCAATCAGGTCTCAGTAACAGCTATTACGTGGAATGGAGAGCGAGTGGATAAGAAAAGCCTGATTATCTGAATGTGACCCGTAAGCGAGTTCGCATTAAAATGACAGACTCTTAGACCTTCGGACAGAGATATTTTAGAACCGGATGAAGACGTGGCAGATGAGCTTGATGGTGGGTGTCGTGGAATGATGTGTGTGTGTGTGTGTTGTAGCCTCAGTGTTAGACCTCCAGCCTCCAGTCTTGCCCTTGTACGCAGCTTATGGATGTCTGACGGGAGCAGCTCGTTGATGTTTATGAGCCCTTGATGGTCAGGACTCAGAGCTTTAGCCTCCTCCAGCAAAGTAGCGTCCAATTCGCTGGTGTGTAGCTTGCGTTTCCGGGCTTTGGCGATGACGGTCGAGCGTGCAGCTCACTTGAAGATAGGGTAACGGCTAGTGGCGGCAGTCTGCCATCACCCCTGGCGGAGCTGTTTGTAGCATCAAGCCTCCCCATGGTCCAGACGGATGCTACTTCTCTTTTAAGTACCATGGTGTCAAGCGCGTTTTCAACTGATAAAGCGAGGAGGTGCAGCGAGGTTGCACTGGTATAGCGCAAACCCGTGACAACGACCACACAGTTCGAGATCTGCTCCTGACGCCTCTTGACCTCGATCAATTCACTGCGTAGGCTGCAAATCTACACATTGTTAGGCACAGTGCTGCCGTTGTCCTGTTGCATCGTCGGGCTCCTCGATGACAGATCTTGGATTTGTGCCCGCAGCTCGGTGATGGTGGACTCAGCATTGCGTATGCGAGTTTTGAGTGCAGGCAGCTCGTCGAGGGCCTTGAGTCGCTTCTCCAGCGGACCCAGTCGATGCTCAATTTTAGAAATCCTCTCCGACACGATGTTTTGAGTCTTGAGGTCCTCCATTTGGGCATAACGTATGACGTCAAGTGCTCCGCGAATGTCCCTCAAAGCGGCCTCAACGGACTGCGTAGGTGTTGTTACTTCGGCCGAGCAGGTTGGTGAGGGATTTCTCGGTGTGTTGACTGATGGTGGTGCTGACCTCGTCTTCTCATTCACCGGCAGCTCTTTGGGAGTATTTTTGCCAGCTGCTGTTGTTGCAGTCACTCTAGTTGCTGAAGTTGTAGCAGAGGTGGATTTAGTCCTCACTTTGGCACCCTTGGCGATGTTGTTGTCTACACATGAGGAACAGGCTATATTGTGCCTCTCGTTCACCACGATAGTCTTGATATTGACGGTGTTTTGACACTTGACGTGGTAGTACAGACCACAAAATTCACACTTTTTGGGTGGTGTAGTTTTTTATTTAATACTGAATCCTCAATAGGTTGTGGACTGCAGCTTCGTGACGGCGGCGCAGAAATAGATTTTTGCGATTGCCCTTGCTTGGCGAGAGGACTGTTACTTCGAGACGGTGGTGAAGAGTTCGAGCCGCCATGTGTAGATTGATTTGCAAGCTCAAGACAAGTAAGGCAGACTTGAATGGTTTTCTTACCATCAAAATTATATGAGTAGACGTACATTTGACATGGTAATGCCATCCGCATTTATCCCATTTGCGAGGTTTTCCCGTGCCGATCACCTTGGTGCACTTTTTACATGACGTTGGGACCAGTAGTCGATCATCAGCTTCTTCAGTATCAGACATGATGTGTGGAAACAATTACGGGATTTGAATTTCCCGGTCAAGTTCGATGGTAACTTATCGACCATGGGTAGCTGTTCGATCGATAGTTGATCGACGTGATTGATGCGCTGGTGTTGCCGCTGAGCGAAAAGAGTGAGAGAGAGGTCCGATGTTGACACGCCAGAAGATTGGAGGTTACGAAACGTGCAATGAAATTCAAGCAGCAAAAAAAGCAGATAGTTGAATGCAGCCTTCAGTGATTTATAGATCAAAATGAAGGTTGCATGTGGGAGAGTGCAACAGTCAGAAACAAAACGCCCACAGGCAGTGTGGCGGCAATAACAGACCAAGAAAAGCGATAGCAAGATAAAAGGCAGCTGGTACTTACGTGCGCTCGCAGAGAGAGAGAGAGAGAGAGAGAGAGTCTCTCCCCTTAGCTGCATCTATCGTGATGCAGTGAACGAATAGTATGCTATATTATTTACAAGGGCAAAAAGGACAGGAAAGTCTGATAAGGAAAAAGGACTATCTTGACTAGTGACTTTTGCGATGATGTGCGTCGTAGCCGCTGCGACGTTGCACGTCGCAGTCGCGCGAAATATACGTTGTTGTTTCGCGCGAAGACCTTCTCGATAAGCCAAAGTCAGAGAAGCAGCCGTTCTGCGACAAAACACGCCGCAGCCGCGCGACTTGTTGTTGTTAGCGCGGCGAGAGAGAGTAGACGATCGGTTCCGGCGAGGCCCGTGTGTTCTCGGACGCGAGTTGCGTCCCGGGAATACTTGGAATTCGCTGGCCGATGTGCGCGAAAGCGAGCCGCTGATTCGCGTGTGGCGCGAGACGAGCAGCCAATCAGCACGTCTCGCGCCTCGCGCAGCCAATTAGGTCGCATTATCAGACGGGCCTGGCGGCCGACGGCAGGACGCCCAGCGCGCGCGCGGCCGCGTGGCTCGGCAGTTACGTTTCGAGCCTCGTCGACATAAGTTGACGTGTGATCGCGTGCGACCGTGCTAGTGAGAGAGAGGAAACGAGAGAAACCACGGCCACGGCTGGACCACGACGCCGAGGACGAGCCATACAATCCAGCGGTGCCAATGGAGGAAGGACGCTAGGGCGAGGGCCAGGACAACTTCCTCATCCACCCCGAGGCAGAGGAAGAGAGAGAGAGAGAGAGAGAGGGAGAGAGAGAAGAAGCGAGGGAAGCCAGCACCCCCTGGGACAGCGAGGCTCCCGTCGGGAGGCGACTAGTGTTCGCCTCTCCAACACAAGGTAAAGCGCTTAAGTTCCTCAGGAACCTCTCGGCGCGAGCCATTAGGCCGCCGAGAGAGTGAGTGAGAGAGAGAGAGAGAGAGAGAGAGAGAGAGAGAGAGAGAGTGAGTGAAACGAGAGAGCGGTGTGCAGTGCGGGCGCACACCTCGACGTAACCACGCGAGGCGTTGAGCCAGCGTGCGCGAGACAGAGAGAGAGAGAGAGAGAGAGAGAGAGAGAGAGAGAGAGAGAGAGAGAGAGATGGCCGCGAGTGTGTGAGAGAGATAGATAGATAGATAGGTCTTTATTTGCTAAAGCAAAAAGAAAAAATAATATAATAAAGATCATAGAGACTGTGTCGAATACAGTCTAACAAATATATAAAAGATATTGTCATATAAAATCACATGAGATCACATTTTGTCATATTTAATTATCACATTAAACTCCTCCAGCACTACGTTGTACACTTAAGGTTTGGTCAAAGACCTATCTGTATCACACGTTTGAAGTCAAAAAAGAAAAATTACGTAGTACTGGAAGAATTTTTACGGCCACGGGCCGAGTCTGAATAGATTAAAACTAGATTAATGAAAAAAAAAAAAAAAAAAAAAAACAGCGCCAGAGGGCTCAGAGTTGTCACGATTCAGTGGCCAGCAGGTGCCGCCGTAATGCCCCTTTGAAGGAGGCGAGTGATGGCAAGTTTCGCAGAGCAGAAGGGAGAGAGTTCCAGAACCGAGCACCCTGGACCTGGAAGGCCCTAGCCCCGGTTTCAGTACTCACGGTAGGGATGCTCAGCTCAGGGGGAACTCCCCTACCGGAGGGTCTGGGCTTGTGTTTATCGAACAATGAGGCCAGATACGAAGGCTCACCGATCCGGGTTATTCTGTATGATAGAATGGCCTCAAAGTAGAGTCTTCTGGAATCGGTGCAAAGCCATTCTAGACGCCTCCGGTAGGGACTGATGTGTTCATCCCTCCTAACCCCGAAGATGAATCTCACACACGAATTGCTCAGTCTCTGTATCCGTATTCGTTGTTCGTTAGACACGTCCAGGATAGTCACAGCACAGTAGTCGATGTGTGGTTGTATAAGTGTCTCAACTAGCCTTCTGCGGAGAGTCTCAGTGGTGCAGCCCCTGATAAACCGCAGGCTATATAGGGCTTTATTTACTTTTTTCGTGATAGCATCCACCTGCGGACTCCAAGTCAGTTTGCTATCCAGTACAACACCGAGACTCACGACCGTCTCACTGAATGGGACGATCACTCCGTCCGGCAGCGGAACCCCAGGCAAGTTCCATGATTTAATATCATTAACGTTCTTCTTGGACCCGAAAAATATAGAATTGGTTTTGCCGGAGTTAAGCCGCAGACCGGAGCTCTCCGCCCAGCCAGAAACCAGCCGCGCCGCTTCTGCCAGTCGAGCCACGCTGTCCAGGAAGTTATCTTTGTTCATCCGCGTAAAAAAAGATGTTTAATTGTGTTGCCATCGAGTATGTTTTGCAGGTCGTTGACATAGAGGCTGAACAGCAAGGATCCCAGGACAGAACCCTGTGGAACTCCCAGATTGGTTTCAAGCCATTCTGAAGCTCCGCTTTTATTCGAAATTACCATCTGGGATCGTCCCTGTAAATATGATTTAATCCACAGGAGAGTCGCCCTAGAGAACCCCAGCTGCCTCAGCTTAGATAGTAATTTGGAAGGTGAGATGGTGTCAAAGGCCTTGCTGAAGTCAAACAGCAGCATAAGCGTCACCTTCTTTTTGTCAATTGCCATGCGTACGTCGTCAGTCAATTTTATTAACGCTGTTTGTGTGCTGTGGTGTTTTCGGAAACCGGCCTGGAAGGGGTCGATTATATTATTTTTATTAAGATACTCCGTGATCTGGGTGTGCGCGATCTTCTCGAGTACTTTTGAGAGGAAGCAGAGCAATGCAATCGGACGAAAGTCCTTAACACTGGAAGGAGCACTGGTCTTTCTTAGCGCGATCAACTGAGCCTGCTTCCAGATACTCGGAAAGATCCCCTGAGCGAAGGAGCAGTTAAAAAGATTAAGAATAAATTCGCCAATGATTGGGAGGGCCTTTACGACCACCCCGCATGGAATACCATCGACACCCCTCGCTTGCGAGGAAAAATGTGATATAGCAAGGACGACGTCACCAATATCAACAGGGGTAAAAGTAAAGCCCCCCTCGCCTGCAAACGCAATAGAGTCCGTCGCATTGTCTATATTTTCGAGAGGTGATACCGATACCCCCGCGAAGTGCTCGTTCAGCTCCCCTGGCGTAAAACCAAAAAACTCCTCCTTTCGCCCAGGCAGGAGGCCGAGATGACGCATCATCTTCCAAATATTTCTATTTTCATCAAGGGCGTCTGATAGTTGTTGGCGAAGGAAGGACTCACGCTCTTGAGCAGAACGCATGTCGACCTCGCTTGTGAGTCGAAGGGCCTCATCGAAAAGCTCCGCTCTCCCCGTGCGCTCATAGCGCCTGAGTGTAGCATTGCGTTTATCAATGAGGAGCCTCAGCTCTGGTCCAGACCAAGGAGCATATTTCTTACGTGGGCAAACCGTTTTCAAGGGCGCCAATTCCTCGATTGCAAATTTTATATTATTATTAAGAACACATAAAGCGCCCTCCAGATCGGTTTCGATGGAATTCATGGCTGTCCAGTCACAACAAGATAGGAGGTCGACAAGGCTAGTTGTGTCTATGCACTTGTAATCCCGGTACGAGAAAGTGTCACTCGTAGGAGTGGGGGCGTAGATGTCTATCGAGACATGTATGACACAATGCTTGCCGAAACTAGGCAGCCACTCATTCTTAGAATCCAAGATCGTGTCGTTTTCGTCGGTCATGATAAGGTCAATCCATGTGTGAGACGATGAGATATGAGGTGTGGGACCATGCCGGATGATCTGAAGAGATAACTCTTCGGACAGACGCTTGATAGTAGCAGCGTCGTCTGAGTCAGATAGCAAATCCGAGTTCAGATCACCCATTATGATCTTATGACTATGTTCGTCGCATAAGTCCCGCAATACATCAGAAAGGTCTGAGTCCTTTTGCATCGGAATTTTCGGGGGCCTGTAAATAACTCCGAGTAGCACCGGAGGTGAGTCGCCCCTTTGTACGCTACAAAAAAGGTACTCCGGGATTTCAGGTTTTCCTAGACCCACAGTATCCGATGAGGCAAGCTTTGTGATATTAAATCCATTGCGCACAAATAGGGCGACACCTAATGATGGAAAATCCCCCGAAGCTAACTAGGCTATCGTCCACAATCGGACCCAGCCATGTCTCCGCAAAACCAAAGATGTCGATCGAGGGGCGCTCAGCCAAAAAATTTCGGACGATCCCAATGCGAGCCCTGAGCGAGTTCACATTGAGAAAGCCCGCCCTCAAGCCACTCCCAACACCCGGCGCACTGTCAGGGGGCCTCGCGAGTCATATGGAGGGCGCGGATGAAGATGACGATGATGACGACTGTATTGAAGTTGATGCAGATGATACAGTCGTCAATGATGGCATCGATGCTTGCAAAGTTGCAACCGATTTGCTTGTCAGGTCCGACTGAGGTCTGTTACTTGAAGTAGCGTCAGAGTTTTCGTCCTTTTCAGTGACAGTCATGTGTGTACTCGGTCGTCGAGGTCGTTTCGAGCCGGCCTGACACGCCGTGAGAATAGCCTGCAAATCGGCAGCAGATGCAAACACGTGCGCGCGCTCGCCCCCCCTACGCCTAGCCAAGAACCTGCCACCCGCATGCCAGACATATTTGAAGCCCAGTCCCTGTGCAATGGGACTCAAACTTTTAAACAGGGTAAATTTCTCTTGGGACAACATTTCATTTAAATATACTTTATGTCCGGTCAAGCAGGCAGCAGTCTCCGGGTCTAGAGCCCCGGGCATGATGTTGTTTGTGGTCAGGTAGTTGCAAGCTAACGTACTTTTTGCTCGCATGATTTCCCTGACCAGGCCCGGGCTCGCGAGTCTGACGACGATCGATGGCAGCACACTTCGACGCGTCGCTGTATTTGTCCCGATCGTGTCATTGCTCTGAGCCCCGTTCTGCCTATGCTGGCGCTGGCGCAGCACTCTAGTGTTGGCGACGTCGCTCGTTTGTAGGGCGGGAAGGACGGTGCTGAGCAGTGCAAAGGCAGCCGCGCCCGAAATTTTGTCATTTATGTTGTCGTTGTTCTGAATGAGGCCGTGAATAATGACCTCGCACTCCTCAGCAACGCCTCCCCCCGCTCCTGTGTCGCCGCCAGTAGTTGCCATCCGAGGAGAGGAGCACTTGTGGCTTCCTACTACCTCAGTGGCATCACGCTTAATAATACTACTAGGACTCGAGGCAAGTAACGGACCGCAGTCCGAAACCGGCAACGAGTCCGTGTCAAGGTCCTGGCTAGCACGATGGAGCCTTTCAAATAGTTGCTTTGTTTGTTGCAACTCGTCCCTAAGAATTACGTTTTCGTCCAGGAGCAGCTTGTTAGCGTCAAGCAGTCTATTAGACGCACTGATGTTATCAGCTAGTTGGGTCTCGAGAGCAGAGATACGGGTATTCAATTCCTCCGTACCGACTACAGCGCCCCCTTCTGCTAGTGCAGAGGAGGCGCCATGTGGCGCCGAACCCCTGCTCACGAGAGCCCTTAGGCCATCAAGCTGATCCTGGAGCATGTCAAATCGCTGAAAGAAAAGCTCCATCGTACTCACAGGAATTAAAATATTTGAGACACCTAGCAGGCTGGTGTCTCCCAGTGGTGCATCCCTCGCTCTGCTCTTCTTCAGGATTGCCGGGTCCAGTGAAGATGAATCTTCAATTGACGCTGATGTGAGCGGAACGGGCGCCTGCGAGTTGGTGACCCGCCCGACAGACGCGTTTGGGCACTGCTGACTGTCCCTCCGCTGCTCCGGTGAGACAGGCGCCTGGGAGTCTGTGACCCGCTCGGCAGAGGTATTGCAGCTCGGTAGGCTACTCTCGTGATGTTGCTGCTTCGTGCTCGAGCGGAGAGGGGAGGCGATCGTCATGGTGCTGACGCCGCGGTCGCCTGACCGTGTTTTTGCACACGGCGTCGATGCCGCGCGCTGCGTCTGCTGGTGGGGCGAGACGCGTAGCGTCGACTGGCGCGAAGAACTGTCCCGGCGCGAACGCTCACCTGATGTTTTCCAGGAGGTGGGGATGGCTTCCTCTGCGTTGTTTTGAAGCTCTGCTTGGCTGACTTGGTTGCAGGCGTCGCCACGGCAGGAGAGGATGTCTCTGGCGGGAGCGTCGCAGGCGGTGGTGTCACTGGCGTCCCTGCTTTCCGACACTTTTTGCACACTGCGTTCATCTTTCTGCTTGAACAGCGAGTGTGGCATGGTAGACGGCAGGTCGGGCACTTACTCGTTGGTGGTGTAGAGTCGTCATTACAGACGGAGCAAACCGCTGGTGACATTGCGATATCCAGTCAGTCTTGACGTCACCACGAAGGAGCAGGGATGCCAACGGCCAAGATGAAAAGTCAGCCAGAAACTCGCCAAATCACTCCTCTGCGCTCCTAACCTCTCCGGGACACTACAGGTTTTGAACGGTCTCCCTGGCTCTTTTTAAGGAGCCATGCAGTAATGCTCCGGCGCGTGGAGCCTGCGGGAGGCCAGATTTTCTGAAAATATCCAGACTCACACGGAGTCAGTCAGAAAACAGCCGAAAATCGGGCTCGAAGACGGAGCGATACGACACGCGTGTGAGACTCACCTGAAGCAGCCGCAGGAGAGAGAGAGAGGAAACGCGTCGTGTGCTTCGCGGTCCGAACGAGCAACACCGAGCCTTCGAGTCGTGTGTGTGAGAGCCGACGGGCATATCGCGCGACGCCAAAAGCGAGAGCTTCGAGGCGCGCGCTCGTGTGTGTGTGAGAGCCGACAGGCATATCGCGCGACGCCAGAAGCGAGAGCTTCGAGGCGCGCGCGTGTGTGCGTGAGAGCCGACAGGTATACGGCGCAATGCCAGAGGCGAGAGCTTCGAGGCGTACGCGCGTACCTGAGAGTAGAGGTGAGACGTCGAGCCCTGCGAGGCTATCGTGCGCGGGCGGCTACGGCCGCCGCGTTGTAGGGAAGGGCTGGGCGAAATATAGATGCATTAATTTGGGTGTGATTATTTTTCCCTTTTCCAAACGTTCTCCCAAACATCAGCGATTGCCATCGAAACCCGCGAACAAAAATAATAATCCGCGCGTTGGAGTCGCGAAGAGTTGCGCATCGAGGTGCTGGGAGGCACCGCGTCGCACCGCATGGGAATTTGCGCAAGCGGAATGTCCTACGAGCTAGCCAGAGAAAGAGCTCTTGAAGAAGAGCTCACCCGAGAGAGCGAGAGCGCGTTCAATCAAGTGCTTGAAGAGTTGAGAGTGGAGCAGGAAGAAGACGAGATCGAACAACAGCATCAACGCCGCTTACAACAAGTGCTTGACAATGCGCTGATTGAGGCCCGTCGAGTGACAGTGGAACAAGCTAACTGTCACAGAGAGGGAGAGCTGAGACAAGCAAGTCTCCGGCGAACCTCAACAGCCACAGCTGATCCATCGACACGGCCGCTTCCAAAAGAGAGGATAGCCCGTAATAATGCGAGACAGTCGGGGGGAGAGCGAAGGCATAGATTAGACACAACAAGACATCCGACGGAGAGTTCGGAGAGTCAGTCGGAAATACCTCACGTGAGCGAACGCCGTTTTTAGAGCGTCTGAGCGACTGCCGTAAGGGTACTCGTGCATCGGACGTCGACTGGTTGAACGTCATTCCTTGCATCTTTCAAGGCGAGGCGGGTCGGTGGTTCAGAGCGAAGCGGAATAATATTCATTCATGGAATGAATTTTGCCGGGCGTTCCGGCACCGCTACGTGCCAGAGTACAATCGAGAGGACTTGATGGAGGATTTACGACGGAGAACGCAGCATAAGGGAGAGAAGATTACGACGTTTCTCGTTAAGTTAGAGTACATCGTGTCTCGTTTCCATCGACCGCCATCTAAGAGGGAGTTGTTGCAGATTGCCTATCGCAACATACTCCCCGAGTACCGCAGGGCTGTCGGTGATAAACTCATCGACAGTCTCGAGGATCTCGAGAAATACGGTCGACGCTGGGAGAAGCAGCGTGACCTGGACAGCCGGTATGCACCGCCACCGCCAGCCGAGAAAATGCACGTTCCCGGCGCGGCGTGTCCCCTGTACTTGCTCGGCCTGATTTTACAAGGCCGTTCAAGGTGCAGTGTGATGCCTGTGGCGCGGCTACCGGGGCCGTCCTGACTCAAGACCCGGAATATTTGAAACTGCGAGAGCAAGTTGAAAAATTCCCGGAGAAGTACACAGGATGGCATATCGAAAATGGAGTGCTTTATCGTTGGCGCAAAGATGCTTTGCTGGACCCGATAACACACCGTGAGGAAGCATGGAGAGTGGTAGTGCCAGAGGAGCAGAAGGAGAGAGTGATAAGAGATGCACACTGTCCGCCTTCGTCGGGTCACTAGGGAATAGAGAAAACCTATGACCGAGTGGCTCGAGAATATTATTGGCGAGGAGCCTATCACGACGTGTACAAGTTCGTACAGTCGTGCGAGGAGTGCCAAAAATATGAAACGGCACAGAGCAGAGCGAAAGGGCTCATGGGACGGCGAGTCGTCGAGAGGCCTTGGGCCATCATCGCCGCGGATCTCATGGAGTTTCCTCCGAGTAAAAATCGATTCAAATATCTAGTCGTGTTTCAAGATTTATTTACACGCTGGATTGAATTGAAGCCGTTGAGGAAGGCGGATGCGAAGTCAGTGGCCAGAGCGTTTGAGGAGTTGATTTTATTCAAGTGGGAAACCCCTGAATATTTTTTAACAGATAACGGCAAGGAGTTCGACAACCAACACTTGAAAAAGGTATTGGAAGTCTATGGTGTAAAACACATCACCACTCCGCCGTATCATCCTCAGGCAAATACCGTCGAGCGTATGAAGCGCACGCTTAAAACGATGATCGCGATGTATGTAAAAAACGATCATCGCGACTGGGATTTGCATTTCCAAGAGTTTCGTCATGCCATTAACACGGCGACGCAAGCTTCTACTCGAGTCTCTCCTGCGTTTCTCAATTACAAGAGTATGTCTAAAAAGCTATCTCCGCACTGGGAAGGCCCGTATGAGATTGTCGAGGTTAAATCACCGATAGTCTATGTACTGGGCTCTGGTGATGGAAAATCGCGACGGTTGACCAAGGCTTATGTAGATGAACTTAAGCGCTGGGTCCCGCCGCGAAAGGCTAAACAAAATTACTAATCTATTTGTGTTTTTAGGATGGAGCGACGAGAGGATGGGAGAGCGTCGGTGCCAGCCGGCCTGCCACCAGCCAACACCGCACCGCCACGCCCGACGTTTGCGGAGGTGTTGAGATCACCGGCACGTTGGCCAACGCCAGCAGCAACATCGCCAAGGCAGGTGCGAGGTTCAGGGGCGGGGACAACCAGCCTGAGGATCGGCATGTTTACACCGACGCTACGCCTGCGCCGATCTACGGCTGGTGTAGTGACGACGCCGACGAGCAGCACGAAGAGGCCAATGACGGAGGCAGCGACGAGCCTGAGTCGGGCGATCGCAACAGGGGCAATTCCCCAGCGATTAGGCCCTATTCGGAAGGAGGTCGAGAGAGAGAAAGAGGGTAGGACTCGGACGGAGAGCAGAAGCCATCCGCCGAGTCACGAGAGAGAGAGAGAGAGAGAGAGAGAGAGAGAGAGAGAGAGAGAGCTCGGAGGCAGAGGAAAGCAGACGGGCGCAGAGGGAGTTGGAGATGTATGTCGCCAACTCTCCTGTGGTCCCCGCTGCCGCATCTCCTCCGAGAGGTCAGAAAAAGAAGAAGAAGAAGAAGAAGAGCAAGAACCCGCCTCAGCTCACCAAGGACGATTACATCTCGGCTCAATTGTCAAGCTCAGACGACGATGAGCCGGGACCACCGATCCGGGGCTACTTCGGGGGAGTCTATTCTGGCACAGCGGAAATAGACATGGACAACTGGTCTCCGACTCGTCCCCAGGAGGAGGAAGACCGGGATCCGGAACCCGAAGAAGAAGAGAGAAGGCGGCAAGAAGAGACAGAGCGGAGAGAAAGAGAAGAAGAGAGAAGGCGGCAAGAAGAGACAGAGCGGAGAGAAAGAGAAGAAGAGAGGAGGCGGAGTGAAAGAGAAGAGAGAGAAAAAGAAGAAAAAGAGCGACGAGCACGAGATGAGGAGCAGCGGCTACTGGAAGCTCGAGACGAAAAAAAGCGTCTCAGAGCTGAGCGAGCTGCTGCCGCAGCAGAGGAGAGAAAGAGGAGGAGAGAAGGAAGAGAGGAAGAAGAGAGAGGAATAGGAGAGTCGTCAGCAAGAGGAGCAGCGAATGCGGGGCGAATCTACCTCCACGCTCGACAACCAAGAGCAGATGGAGACAGATCCGTCAGCGTCCGCTGTAAATCCCAATGACACGAGCCGGGAGGAGGCAGTAGCGGCACGAAACGCGCGGCGTAACGTAAGCTCGAGCCGCCCGGAGGAGAGAAGCGAGGCGGATTGAGAAAGAGAAGAGAGAGGAGTCCGAGGCTTGCCTACCAGCCCGGGACCATCCAGTCCCTGTGGCGAGGACAGCGGCCAACGGCTCCAACGAGAGAGGGAGAGAAAGAGAGATGAGAGACGCGCGGAGAGTGATTGAAGTCGAACAGGGAGTCGCTCCTCCAACCGCAGGACCTTGCCCACTAAGGAAAGGGGAGCGTGGTTTGGAGGACTTCGTCCGATTCCGACAGATCCGACGATCGACCCGGCCCCATACAGTTGCTTCAACTGCTGGCAGAGGGTGCGTCTCCACCGCCACCAGCCAGAGGAGGAAATGCAGAGGCGCCCAACCCAGGTAGTCAGGGAGAGCTCTAACCATAGCCAGCAAGAGGAGAGGGACATCCTCCTTCAAATCTTGCGAGGTTTGGAAGGAGTATCTCCCGAGACGAGAGAGCTAATCCTTCGTCGTATATATGGAGGACGACGCGAGGATTAAGCGGAGAAGAACAGCCAGGGGACCGAAGCCTGCCTACCAGCCCGAGATCAATCAGTCTCTGTGGCGAGGACAGCAGTCAACGGTTCCGACGTGAAGAGAGAAGAGAGAGAGAAGAGAGAAGAGAACAACGAGAGAGACAGGAGGGAAAGAAGTCGGGGTTGCGGTTGTGCTCCAAACGCAACCCCGGGGCGAGTGGGAGGATGCAGGGTGGCGCCCCCGTCCAACTTAAAACCCACTCAAATGGGAATGAGTTGGACGGTCCTTTCCCGGGACCTACGATGGGGTCAGTCTCTCTTGGAGGGTAGCAACGTTAAGGGAGGGGGATTGCGACGTTGCACGTCGCAGTCGCGCGAAGCGCGACTTGTTTTTGTTAACGCGGCGAGAGAGAGTAGACGATCGGTTCCGGCGAGGCCCGTGTGTTCTCGGACGCAAGTTGCGTCCCGGGAATACATGGAATTCGCCGGCCGATGTGCGCGAAAGCGAGCCGCTGATTCGCGCGTGGCGCGAGACGAGCAGCCAATCAGCACGTCTCGTTGAACCAGCGTGCGCGCGAGAGAGAGAGAGAGAGAGAGAGAGAGAGACGGACGCGAGTGTGTGAGAGAGAGAGAGAGAGTGAACGAGACGAGAGTGTGGTGTGCGGTGCGGGCGCACCCCTCGACACCATCTACGCGAGGCGACAAGCCAGCCTACGCGAGAGTGAGAGAGAGAGAGAGAGAGAGAGAGAGAGAGAGAGAGAGAGAGAGAGAGAGAGAGAGAGAGAGAGAGAGAGAGAGAAACGCGAAACAAAGAGCGAGCGTGTGTGAAAGAGAGAGAGAGAACGAAAGAAGCATCGGGCGTCCGAGAATCCTCCGCTGCTCAGTAGCAGCAGGTCGGGCTTGCCTCCAACGCGAGGCAAAGCCGGTGCGCGCGCGCGTTCCAACTAGCAAGAGAGAGGAGAGAGAGGGGCAAGCCGAGCGCTCCGCTGGCGTGGTTCGAGCATCGTCGTGCCGGGACCGCGGGCGCGAGTCGTAGGAGAGCGCGCGCTACGTGTGTGAGTGTGAGAGAGTAGGGAAGGGGACCGCGCTGACTCGTGCTACGACGTCGCGGTACGCGCGCGGCGCGCGTGACGTTGCGTACGGGAGAGCGAGAGAGAGGAAACGCGTCGTCTGCTTCGCGGTCCGAACGAGCAACACTGAGCCTTCGAGTCGTGTGTGTGAGAGCCGACGGGCATATCGCGCGACACCAGAAGCGAGAGCTTCGAGGCGCGCGCGCGTGTGTGCGTGAGAGCCGACAGGTATACGGCGCAACGCCAGAGGCGAGAGCTTCGAGGCGCGCGCGCGTGTGTGCGTGAGAGCGGACAGGTATACGGCGCAACGCCAGAGGCGAGAGCTTCGAGGCGTACGCGCGTACCGAGAGTAGAAGTGAGACGTCGAGTCCTGCGAGGCTATCGTGCGCGGGCGGCTACGGACACCGCGTTGTAGGGAAGGGCTGGGCGAAATATAGGTGCAATAAAACTATTAATTTATGTGTTATTATTTTTCCCTTTTCCCAACGTTCTCCCAAACGTCAGCGATTGCCATCGAAACCCGCGAACAAAAATAATAATCCGCGCGTTGGAGTCGCGAGGAGTTGCGCATCGAGGTGCTGGGAGGCACCGCGTCGCACCGCATGGGAATTTGCGATGAAAATCCAGGGCGGCAACACTGCTTTAGCTGAGCCACGAGTACCGGTTATCCTGTGCCACCTCGCAGTGATACCAAGGGCCCTGCATGTTGCGATGCTTCGCGAGGGCCGGTGTCGCTTGTAAGACGTAACGTAGAGCGTAACGTAGGGCCCGGTCACACCCAGGCCATGTTATTAGTGAAGCAGGTATAAAACCAGATGAAAACAATATACAAGCAGTAAAGAAATTCCCAATTCCCAATAACGTTAAAAAAAAAAAAAAACAAGTGGGTGCTAGAATTTTGTGCAAAAATCTATCCGAAAGACGCTGAAAAGCGACTTATCCTCTGATTGCTTAAATAGCGATTACTCTTTTCCATAAATCAATATCCTAACAGAAACCATATAACTCGGGAAATTCAGTTAGTCAACTATAAAATTATATCTGAATAAACAGAAATAACAATAATTTATAAACAGTAGTTAGATTGAAAAATCAATAATTAAAACAGAAATATAAAATTGCGAGTTCACCTGACGTTGCAGTGTTAGCAAGGCGATTCAAAGAAGCGCTTCAAATTGGTAGCGCTAATGTCACTAGGTCAATCGAGAATATTCAAATCATATGTGAAAAAATGAATGACGCGCATGCCCAATCTACCGTGTAATTAGTGGTTCATTAATCGATATATAAGCGCGTTATTTTATTCAATGAAAGATAATATTAGTATAGGAAGTACAGTTAAAAAGAATCATAATAGAGGCTGTAAAAAGATATTTTTTCGAAAACTATTAAATGAAAAATCTAAATTAATAGAAGAATTAAGGAAATTAAATAAAAAAATAGATTCAGTTTTTCGATTGCAAGAAGTTAGGCAGGCAAAAATAATAAACAAACAAGTAGAATGATCAGAGTTTCAAAAAGAAATCAGCAACAATTTGAAGAGTTGTTTAATTTTGCTATGACTGAATTAAATAAAAATGAATAAACTTTAAATAGTAGAATCATGCAGGATCCTAAAACCGTTTAAAGAATACTTATATCGCAGAGTCGACTAAAATTTCGGTGTTATGCGTATAGCCGCGGTAATCGAACTGACTGGTATTTACATTGTTTAAAAAACAAGAAAAAAAAACGTAGAAAGTAGGTCGTGTGTTGAAATATAAGGACAAATTTTTTGGTAAATGAATACATCGAAAAATTGAAACATGCCAAAATATGTTATCAGCAGCAGATCAAGCCAATTTAATTCCAATTTTAAAAAATAAATTTAAAAGGGAAACTTACAAGGCAATGTTAAATGCAACAATCAATACTATTGAAGATTTCATAAAAGCAATACGACAGATATACCCATCTACGGAGAATATGCACTCTCTGTATGGGCGAATTGAAGAAATTTTGAAAAAACCGGACTAATCGGTTCTTCGTTTTGAAAATGGATTGAAAGAGTTAATGCTGAAGATTAAGGACAGCAAAAAAGTACAAGGCATCACAGCAACAGAAAAGGCCGCGTTTGAAACTAAAATAAATAATGATGCTTTTCAAGGTTTTAAGGAAGGATTTAAGCAATAAATCAGAATAGAATTGGGAGCAGTAACCAATTTAACAGAAGCCACTACAAAAGCTATAGAAATAGAATCAAAATTCAATAAAAGAGGAATTTTATGCTATATATATATATATATATATATATATATATATATATATATATATGTAAGCCCAACTCAAGGAAATTCACTGATGTGGAGTTTTGGGTTAGAAATCAACACTTGTATGATGTAGTATAAACAAGTGAAATATTAAAATATGTACAAATTAGTAAAGGCTAAAAATATTACAGTAAACGTATAAACTTAAGACTAACCTGAATCTATACAATTGCCGATAGCTAACCTTTTAGTACATCAATTTCAATAACCTCGCTTATAACGATCCTAACGGCTCGGAGTCTTATTACATACTGGTTCTCACTCACATGTCAACAAGTGACAAAGCCAAGCTTGGTAAACTACAAGCTTACATATATATATATATATATATATATATATATATATATATATATATATTTATTTATATACACACACACACACACATAATCACAATACAAGTAATGCTTATACGCGTGTTAAATCTGTGACAGTTATGGGCATGAAGCATCATTCGACCAACTGCAGAAAAGTCAAGGATAAAATTGAATTGATTTGTAAATTTTACAATAATCAAGGACATTCTATAGAAGCGTGTAAACTGAATAAAATTAAAGGCAATCATTGCCAACATTGCCAGGTTATGGGCAATACAGTGACTCAATGCCCATTAAAAAGAATATGAATTGTGTTGGAAGTGTAAGGAAAGTGGTCATGATCCAACTGCCTGTGCAAAAAAAGGCAGAGGTTAGCAATTCATGTGAATTTTGTAATAACGCGGGCCATACGATAAAATCATGCCCGGAGGTTATATGCCAATGATGCAATAAACTTGGACATCCAGTAAAGTACTGCCCGTTAGTAAGAAGTCCGATTGCAAATAACAGATTTTGTGCTCAATACACAAGACCATGAAGCCATAGAATGTGAACAAGTCAAAATATTAGTAGCGCAACACGAGACAAAATCTTTTCAAACGAATATTCAATGTCAAGTCTGTGATGAAAAAGGCCACTCAGCTAAAAACTGTCTTCAAATAGGTAATAAACATCAAAGTTTTAATAATTCAAATAGTAAATATCAAAATTTTAGTAACTACAATAACTTTAGAAAATATAGCAACTATAAAAATTAAAAAACTAATATTCAAAATACAAATAATAGCCAAATAAAGTCGATTATTGCGAAATGCGTGGTCACTCTGTATATAAGTGTAAAAAATTGCACATATTGTAACAAAAACGGTTATAACATAAAATACAAACCATATTACAGAAGAACGTTTCCGATTCTGGCAAGCCAGTATACGTAAAGCAGTATCCATTAGCACACAAATCTAAGGGAATAGTTTTAAAAGAAATAGGCAAATAACAAGAAACGAAAGCAATCAGAGAAACAAAAAGTGCGTTCAATGCGCCAGCGTTAGTAGTCCCAGAAGAGAAAAGATATAGATTGGTGATAGATTATAGAGCCTTGAATGAGGTGACGATCAATATTTACTTTCCAATATTAATAAAATTTTAGACTTAATTGGAAAGAGGAAATATTTTGATGTATTAGATTTAAAATCTGGCTTTCATCGAGTAAAGATAAGATCTTCGGATATTTACAAAACTGCATTTAGCTTACATCCATTAGGAAGATTAAAATGTTTTGTCCTACCGTTTGGTCTTAAAAACTCAGCCCGGACTTTTTAGCGGGTTATAAATAAAGTTTTAGCCAAATATATCGGTACAATATATTTTAATTATATTGACATCATTATTTTCGGTGACACGATTGAAGAATTGAAGGGAAAGATTCAGTCTTATAGCACAAGCATTAATAGAAGAAGGAAAAATGTGAATTTTGCAAGACAGAAGTGTGTTTTTTAGGCCATGTTATTAGTGAAGCAGGTATAAAACCAGATGAAAACAATATACAAGCAGTAAAGAAATTCCCAATTCCCAATAACGTTAAAAAGGTTAGACAGTTTTTAGGTTTTGTAAATTATTATAGAAGGTTTATTAAAAATTTAGCAGAAATTGCCAAGCCACTAACCATATTACTACAAATGGATAGGCCATTTACGTGGGGATTGGAGCAACAAACTGCATTTGATAAACTCATAGAATCATTATGTTTAGCACCGGTCTTGTAACATCCGCAATTCTATAAACCCTTTATAATAACGACGGACGCAAGTCAATATGCGTTAGGTTTTCTTATTCCCCAAGGAGAGATAGGTAAAGACAGACCAATAGCTTATGCATTAAGAGTACTGCAGCCTGCGGAACTTACATATGCATGCATGAATATTTAAGTTCCGCAGGCTGCAGGATGCATCTATGAAAAAGAAGCTCTGGGTAATATGTATGCTATAAAAACATTTAAAAATTATATTTATGGAAATAAATTTATAATTGTAACTGACCATGACCACTATTATGGTTGAAATCTGCGGATAATAACGAAAGGGTTAAGAGATGGAGATTAAAACTAGCAGATTATCATTATGAAATTGTGTATAAAGCTGGAAAACAAAACACAAACGCAGTTGCATTTTCAAGGAATCCTGTAGCCAAAATGGATATATGCGTAGCAACAAGAGTTCAGAAAAAGCGAGAAGAAATCAGACGTCGCAAGATTTGACGAATGATGAAAAGATAAAAATTATTAATGAACAAAGATCGAAACTTCATAATAAGAAGTTACAGATAAAATACGCAAAAGTGCCAAGGTACAAAAGTGTAGAAAGAAAAGTGTACCAGAGGAGGAATAAGCAGAAAAATATAGTATGTTCCAAGAATACAATACAATTTCGCAATTATAATATTATTCATATAGTTAATAATAAAGGAGAATCATTAGAAGACAATATAGGGGAATTATTAAAATAAGAAAATATTCATTGAAATAAAAACTTAAATTATAATGAAATTGAAATATTAAATAAGGGTAAAAATAAAATTTTTGTTTTATATTGAACTACAGCCGAATCAGTAGTTACAGTTAAAACTAATATCATTAAGTTCTTCAGTTATTAAAAACAATATTTTGTAAAAAAAATTATTTAATATTTAGCATTTCAAAAGATCTAATAATTAATAATATAAGTTGAGAGGAAATATAGGAAATTTTGAAAACTATATTTGAAGGTATAAATATAAAGGTTGTGATCTGTCTAAATAATATAGTTTATGTAGAGGAAAAGTGAAGAGATAAAATATTTGAAATGCTACACTCTACTAAAATAGGAGGACATTAATGTATAAATAAAACATATAATAGAATAAAAGACAAGTATTATTGGAAAACTCTTAAGGTAGATATTCATATCAAAGTAAATGCATGCGAGAAATGCCAGAGAAATAAGCTAAAAAGAATAAAAATTAAATAACCTATGGTAATTACGGATATACTCTTAAAAACTTTTTATAAAATATATACTAAATGATACTTACTGTATGGATGTAGTAGGTCCGTTTAATGTTACTAAAAATAATAATAAATATATACTTTCAATACAGGATCAACTAACTAAATTTATAATTATAGCATCTATGTCAGATCAAACGGCGGAATCCGTAGTTGACGTGTAAAGTTAAGAAATTTATCGTTTAAGAAATTTGGTGTTTCGTTGCACGTCGTTAAAGCCCCTTCCCATAAATTCATGTCATACTGATATATTCGACGAAAAAAAATTGACAGGAGCGTTTGTATTCTACTATAAAAAACAGAGGGGTCTGCAAACTTTTGGGTAATGAACCATCCAAAACTTATATATTAAATTATGTATCAAAAACCGCTTTATACATTAGCAGGTAGATTAAACTGTAACGGTTTAACTTTCCCCAGGAGACTGGATAGTCAGTCGGTTCCAGGATTTGTATTGGGGAAAGGGGCAACATAAGAGTCTGTTGTTATATTTTTAATAATAACAAAATATATTTTTTAAGTAAAGAATAGCAATTGGGAATCAGTTGTTAAATCCCGGTTGAAATAGAAATCAATTATGCGTCTTGTTAAAAATATTTCGCCTTTACATATAGAATTGTTTAAACTAACCCGGTTGACAATTTACAAGAATATCTACGCGATTTCGTTACAAGAATGATTCGGCTACGGTGTTTCGGTACGGTGGCGCTATGACGGATCGGTGGCGGGTTTCGAGGTTAGGAATTCATTTGGTACGGTGGAGTCGTGAGCGCACGGCTACACTGATCCAAATGTGTCGCGCAACAACGATCTCGACCGCTCTGTGTGCGCACAGTAACAGCCGGGATAGTGCAACGGGGTTTTGAGATTATCCCTGTGATTTATGGAGTCTTGTGCGCGCGGCTTCACAAATCTTCGTCGCTCGTCTTGTTCCTCTCTTTATCCTATGTGCGCACAGAGATAAAGCGAGTCGTGAGATGTCGGCGTAAGGCTGGCTTTGTTGGTTAAGAATTTTACGGTGGCACCGTGTATCGTCACGTGTGCTCACGTAGACGAGGTTCGATATTGCTCGGGTGTTCCGGGTTGCCTCGTACGCTCACGACGGCAATTCAGAGTATCGGGTTCCGGTTCGTCTACCAAATCGCCGGCGTATTGTCCAGTATGTATGAAAAAAAATGAAGATGCGGAGCATGTCTTCTGCGACTGTTCGCGATACGAAATGGAACGTAAAGAACTCGAGTGTAACCTTTGGACTGGAGTGACACCTGAGTCAATGATGACAGCTATACTGACGTCGAAGGATGGTTGATGCACAGTAAACAACGACGTAAGGACCATTTTTAAGAATGTTAGAAATGACAAAGAGAATAGAAGGGAAGGACAAGGCGAAACAGCCGAGTAAAACTGTTGCTAGAAGAAGACCACTAAGTAGTAGATACGAAACGCTCCTCGGTCCGATGCAGAGGAAGTATGTGTCGGGGTTGAGTCTGTCCAGAGGATGATCAGTCGATGCTGCTCGAAGTAGACAACCGGACCATGCTGCAGAAAGCAGATGGCTGGACGATGCAAAATAAAGAAGACGAGTTTGATCCTGAACCCCTAATCCCCTTGGTGGATAAGTCATGAAAATGCTTATAACTCGAGTTTACAGCTCAAAATCGATTTTTTACAACTGCAAAACCAATTATTTGCTATAAAACTTTGCGGATTTACGTTTTAGATAGAAATGTTAAATATAAAAATTGTAGACATTTTTAAATTGCAACTTTGTACTATGGCAAACATTTTTTTCAAACAGTTTTTGATAAACAACACTTTTAGAAGCAATTTTTTAGAACTAAAAGCAGTACGGTGCGAGCGCGAAGCGCGAGCGTCAGCAGTCATGCATTATACGCAAAACGCGAAGGCCGTAAGGCGCGCTAGTTTAAATATAGGGTTTTAAACATACACTATTAGTAGACTTTAAAAAAGTGGACTAGTCATGAATAATCCTTCAGAATCATTCCCATTAAAAACTGTAAGTACTCATATAATCAAACGCTACATTTAAAAATACTAAAGTACTGTCTACTTTTAAGTTATACAAGTTGTTTAAGTAGGTCTTTAACAACTAGTTTATTATTATATTATTACTAAACAATAAAATAATTAAAACCTAAGTGCTCACGTACAAGTTTGGAAATCTGCATTTAGGAATTTGATCTCCAGCAAAACCTGCTTTTATTACTCCAGATCCCTGAAAAAATTTTTAAAAAGCATTAAATATTATAACGAATGATATTATCTTAAAAATTAAACTTAGAAGAACTCCCTAGCTAATACGGTAATAAGTTTTGCTTCCTCCTACAGGAAGCTTTGTAATAGTCAATTTTTGAGTGTGTGTGTGTGTATGTGTGTGTGTGTGTGTGGATGTGTGTGTATGTATACCGCAATATTTCTGGAACTACTCCGTCAATATTAATATAATTTTACATGCATATCTATTTTTGGATTCTGAATTCGAGAAAAATATTTATTTTTTATTTTCTCAACTATTTTTTTTTTGTTGCTACTTTTTGATTTTTGAAAAACACTATTTTGCGTTTTTTTCAATTATCCCATTATTACAAACAATTCAGCTAAAATGCATTTCATAAAGAATAAAATTAACTACTTTTACTTGTCCGAACCTCGGGATTGAGCGCTTTGTTTGGCAGATAAAATGAAAAAGGTGATTTTTTTTAAATTCATATTTCTCAAACCAAACATCATAAACTCGTGAAAAAAATCATGTCGATGAAGCACGTGTCAAACTATATCCCATTGAACTTTCAAGTGATTTGAGTACTTATTTTTGTAAGAATAAATCGAAAACTGAAAAAAAAAGAGTTTTTTGTTCCTCGATTACGGACGTAAAAAGGCCTTATTGCACTTGAGATTTTCGAAAATTTTGAGAAAAAGAAGATATTTTATGTGGTTCGGCTAAGTTCATTGTGCAGCTTTCAAACCCCTATGGTTCTTAAGATATCAAATTTTAATTTTTTAGTTTTAATTTTTTATTGAAAATTTTTTAATTCCTTATATTGATTCTCTAAAACAATGTAGCCAAATGCTTCAAAATTTCATTTGGTGTGTAACGATGGTACTTTCCCTGCTCGGTTAGCTAAACATTCGGATCCAGGATCGGAGTAGGGAAAGGTGCAAAAGAGCAAATCTGTTGTTGTGTTTTAATATTAACAATATATTTGTAACTTGTAATACTTTGCCTTTACAATTTATAATTATTTAAACTAGCGAGGTTAACAAATTACGAGCATACTGGCGGAATTTCGCGTTAACAAGATTTCTACGACTGCGGTTGGCGGTCGCGATCGAGTTATCGGTGCGGTACGGGTTTACCTTGTGTGCTCACAGTAACAATCGAAATAGTGTCACTATATTTTGAGGTTATCCCTTGAATTTCTAGAGTCGTGAGCGCACGGCTCTACAAATCTTTTGATGTCGGCGTATTAATTGGATTTTTAGGTTAGGGACGAGCCTAGGATTAACCGGGACGTGAGCGCACGACCCGGTGAATCGTAGGTGAAGCTATCGTTGTCTCCTCAACCCTGTGTGCTCACAGTGGCAGAAGGAGTCAGCAATGCGTTGGTATATCGGTTAGGGTCTACGGTGACGCCGGGTGTAGAAGAGGCTCGACGTCGTTCGGGTGTTCCGGGTTGTCTCGTGTGCTCATGATGGCAACTCGGATTTTCGGGTTTCGGATCGTCAACTGGATCGTCACGTGGGCTCACGATACTACCTGGAGTGAGGCTCGAGAAGGACTCCCCGTTGTGCTACGCGATCCGCCTTATAAAGGCGTGCGGCACAGCCGTGTACAGGTGTGATTGCGGTATGCCGCTCACGCCGCCTGGCGTGTCGCCGTGGAGTCGTTCGCTAATTGTCGATGCCCCGTACTCGTGCGAACCCGCCTTACAAATGTTGCGCGCGCGCGTACACTTCGCATCGTGCGGACTCGCCTGTTGGTTGTTGCGCGCGCGCGCTCACTGTGCATGCCGCGTCTAATGCGGCCGACTTCACGCGTATTTATGTTGACGAGACTCGTGTCTCATCACAGGTAATTTACCATAAAGAAAGCTATCTGCTGCTAAAATTTTAAACGATTTCGTCAAGCGGTTCTCAAGTGAAAAGCTAAAATTAAAAACCGATTTTTCTTAAAACTTTTGCTTCCTCTTATAGGGGTGTCGTAGCACGTCGTTAAAGTACCTCCCTATTAATCCATGTCATACTGATATATATGTGAGGAATCTGCAAACTTTTGGACAATGAAACATCCAAAACTTATGTATTGAATTATGTATCAAAAACCGCCTCATACATTAACAGGCAGGTTATACTGTATTTTAAAACAATATTAACAAAAAAGCTACGTGCCAATATATTTATTTATCATTCAATTGAAGCAGTCTATTTTAATTAGATTAATTGCATTAATTATTCGAGCATACGTATTATGTAACTGCAGGCATTATAAATAGATAGGAGCATAGATTTTTTTAACAGATACTGTATGCACCTGTAAATTTGCTCGTTTTTCAATACCAGCAGTCATATAATAACCAAGTTTAATATAGCAAACAAATTATTTAATTGACCATGCTGAAACTCTAATTCATGTATAAGAGTTCAATTAAGGGACACAATAATTTTAAATCCTGAAAAAAAGAAGTATAAGTAAAAATGATATTCAGGATGGGATGGAAGAAGTGGAGTTAAGTGTAAGCAATAAACATATGGGACTTTTGATAAATTGTACTCATAACGTGTTCATAGTCCAATGATCTACAGCATCACCTATAAACCTGACGGTTCTGGATTCGAGTCCAACCAAGGGATGTGTTTTTGCTTCGAATCACAATCATATTCCAGCCTAGGAAATAATGTTTATTTTTTTGTAAATTAAGTATTAATTGAATGATACATCATGAAATAATCTTAATTTTTGCCCCCTCTTAAAGAAAGCTTTATAATAGTAAAATTTTCTACTTAATTTGACTCGGTTAACAAAATAAATAGCGAAACCTTAAAGGTTATTAGTAATCATATTGTGGTTTCTCTAACGCATATCTTTAACCTGTGTATTGAAAAAGCGATTTGGACAAACGCATTAAAAAAGGCTCAAATCATCCCGGTATATAAAGCAGGTGAGAAACATAACATCAAAAATTACAGGCCGACCTCACTCATCAAATACTGCAAAGATCTTTGAAAGAATCATCAACAACAGATTATATGAATTTGTTAATAAATATAATATTATATCAAAACAACAGTTTGGATTCAGGAAGAATGTTGGTACTAAGGATGCGTTAAACTATATTACTGAAGTTTTTTATAATAATGTCGATAAGAATATACCAACAATTGTTACTTTTCTTGATTTGGCTGAGGCTTTTGATACTGTCGACCACGAATTATTACTTAAAAAGCTTTATCGTATAGGAATAAGGAGATAGGCTCTGGATTTATTTGCAAATTACCTCGACATAAGATATCAAACAGATAAAATTTAATATAGCGAAAGTGATAATTTGTTGATAAATACTGGTGTCCCTGAGGGTACTATCCTGGTTACACTGCTTTTTATACTGTGTATAAACGACGTTTTGAAAGAGATCCCTTTGGACTCCGTCCTCTCTTATGAGGATGACACTGCTATTATAGCCACGAGCGTACTTGGTCCAAAGGGCAAAATAATATGAATAGATACTTGTCAGTGATTGATACCTGACAGTGAATAAATTATCATTTAATGTGCATAAGACAGTATGCATGACCTTGGGTAGTTATTGCAACAGTGTACCGACCCAAATTGAAATTAAAATTTAAGAAAGATTAATATCTAGAGTAGAGCATTACAAATGTTTAGGAATTGTCATGGATTAAAACTTAAGGTGAGAGCGAAAGCCGTCAGCGGACTGGACCTGGGCCTGTGGCCCGCCGTCTGCTGCACGAGCGCGGTTCGTTTGTGAGCGTGCGAAAATAAACCCTGCATGGCTACATTGTGTGCGGGCGGCATCACAGCCACCGCGTTGTAGGGAAGGGCTGGGCGAAATACAGAGTGCAATAAACTATTAACCATTGTGTGTGATTATTTTTCCCTCTCCCTAGCGTTCTCCTAAAAGTTATGATTGCGCCAAATCCTACGATTGAAGAAAAATCCTAGTGCAAGTGAGGCTCTGGGTTTTACACACCTGAGTTATGAGATACATATTTCATATTTGACGTCGTAAAAATAAAATATATTCATCTTTAGAACTTTTCGACCACAGCTTTTTTGTAACATTTTTATCTTTAACGTGGAATTGCTGATTGTTTTGATGTACACCACCCTCGAATTATTTCTACATCTAGACACTAAAAATCACAGAGCGCACCACCTAGAACTCGTCATCGGTTACCTTATACACCTAGACACCTTCCTCGAATGATTTATTTACGTAGACACCAAAAACCACTAAGCGCACCACCTAGACCTCGTCATCGGCAACCCAGTACATCTGGACACCGCGTTCAAATGATTTTTACACCTAGACACAAACAACCACGGGGCGAACTACCTAGACGTTGTCATCGGCCACCCTGTTTAGCTAAAGATTATTTTGAAAAATGAACTATATCCAAGCCACGTGAAATTAATTAATTTTAAGATTCATAGTCTAAAATATAGCACAAAATAGCACAAATTTTTATTTACTTTCCGCCGTAAAACCGAGCAGTGTGGATGGAAAAAAATACGAGTGGAAATACGAGGTGTACATGCACGAGTCTCTCCCTGCGATAAATCGTGGCCGCACTAGAGTCCGCGGGCTTGTAGGCATGTCCCTCCTATGCGTGAGCGACCGAACGTCCGCTGTGCGCGAAGGTTGCAGAGCTCCGTATGTCTGTACGTTGTCGCACTCGGCGGGAGGTGATTCTCGTGCGGTGAATGTCGTACGTCCATGAAGCTCAGAGCTAAGGAGCAGCGTCATAACGACTCCGTGTGTGGCTGTAGCTCGGGACAGACTTTCAAAAGTTACTGTCGCGCGCATGACCAGCGCTCACCTTTATAGACCCCGGTGCGGCAGCGCCGAAGCCGTGGGATTGGTCGATCGCAGTAGACGGAAGACTCCTATTGGCTGTTTGTACGAGGAAGAGACAGCTAGCGCGCGTTCAGCGCTGTCGAGCGATTCTCGCGGCTTATAGTTCTGGGAACTCCGGAGGGCTGGAGAAAAAGTCGTTCTGCAGTAGCACGCGTACGTCAAAAAAAAAAAAAAAAAAAAAAAATTTACAATATTTTATGTTGAGCTTTTATTAGGCCTGGCGTGACTTGGAAAATAAATAACACTAATTTTCTTATGAACAAACACCGCAGCCGCGACGTCGACGCTGGCCTCAGTTGGACGGGGAGAGGGGGAAGCACAGTCCCAGCGTGTTCTCTCCGCAGCCGTTGGAATTCTGCTCGTTTATCCTCAACATTTTAACTTAATTAAAAATTCAAATCATAAAAAATTTATTTCAAATCTACTTATTTACAATATACATGTTGAAGTGAGTCTCCATCGAAATCGAGCAAGCGTCAGCGAAGGAAGTGATCATTGCTAGTTTAATATTAATATTACAGCTAAGAAGTATTAATATGCGTTCATATCAGATAAAATGTTGTAACGGTTTAACTTTCCCCAAGAGACTGGATAGTCAGTCGGTGCCAGGATCAGGATAGGGAAAAGGGGCAAGAAAAGAGCCTGTTTTTATATTTTCAATAATAACAAAATATATTTCTTAAGTAAAGAATAGCAATTTGGAATCAGTTGTTAAATCCCGACTGAAACAGAAATCAATTATGCGTCTTGTTAAAAATATTACGTCTTTACAAATAGAATTGTTTAAACTAATGCGGTTGACAATTTACAAGAATATCTAAGCGATTTCGTTACAAGAATAATTTGGTGTTCGCGGCTACGGTGTTTCGGTCCGGTGGCGGTATGACGGATCGGTGGCGTATTTTGAGGTTAGGAATTCATTCGGTACGGTGGAGTCATGTGCGCATGGCTACGCCGATCCGTATGTGTCGCGTAACAACGATCTCGACCGCTCTGTGTGCGCACAGTAACAGCGGGGATAGTGCAACAGGGTTTTGAGGTTATCGCTCGGATTCGTGGAGTCGTGAGCGCACGGCTTCACAAATCTTCGTCGCTCGTCTCGTTCCTCTCTTTATCCTGTGTGCGCACAGAGATAAAAAAGCGAGTCGTGAGATGTCGGCGTAAGGCTGGCTTTGTTGGTTAGGAATTTACCTTTATTTCACCAGAACGTGAGCGCATGACCGGGTGAATCGCTGGCGGTGTAATTGTTACTCCCTTAACCCTGTGGGCTCACAGTGGCAGAGGGTGGCAGGAATGTGTCGGAATGTACGTTGGAATTTTTACGGTGGCACCGGATATCCCCACGTGTGCTCACGTAGACGAGGCTCGAAATCGCTTGGGTGATCCAGGTTGCCTCGTGTGCTCACGATGGCGTTCGGAGTTTCGGGTTTCGGTGAACTCACGAGACGATTTCGTCGGCGTAGATCTATCTGTTGCTATTCCTTGTAGTAACGTGTGCGCACGATACTACCCGGAGTGTAGCTCGAGTAGAACTGCTTATTGTGCCACGTGATCCGCCATATAAAGGCGCGCGGCGCGGATATGTATAGATGCGTTCGCTGAGTCGCTCGCCGGCTGCCGCGCTCCGTGCTCGTGCGGACTCGCCCTGCGAATGTTGCGCGCGCGCTCATTCCGCGTCGTACGGATTCGCTTTTCGTTCGTTGCGCACGCGCGCTCGCTGCGCATGCTGCGTCTATAGCGGCCGCTTTCACACGTATTTACATGTGCGAGACTCGTGTCTCGTCACAATGTTAATAATTGTGAGTCAATTGTCGTGACGATCATGAAAATAATTAGGTAATAAATCGGACTGTACATATTAATTATTCAGGCATATTATTACATTAATAAGAATGTTCAAATAAAATGAATAAACGTTGAAGTGTATACTTCTATTGGCTCGCCGGGTACACATTTTACTGCGGAGTGAATCGGCGAATGGTGACCGTCACGGCGGCGCGACAGACCGATCGTCACGAAAGTTGCGGCAGCTCTCTCCGCCCACCACGCACTCATGCTCGTACATCTCAGCTCTCCCCTTACATATCAGCCGCACTTATTTACACACGCTGCAAGCGGCTGTCGGATTTTCTCGGTTCTTCCCGCTGAATTTCGGGCCCCTCGACGCACTTATATATCGGTGTCTTTTCATGACGCGGCAACTAGACGGCGTGACTTTTTTAATATGCGCGAAACGTTTGCAAATAAACATTATTGACTTGCGGTAAAGATTATTGCTTTATGACACGCCGAGGCGTAAACCTCGATTTACCGCACCCTCGTGCACAAATGCATTCGCTAAATCTCGGTTTACGCACGTTGTGTCATAAAATATCTACGATACTTCTTCTTATATTCTATATTTGTATTATATTTTGCCTATCCCAAATTCACTAATTGATCAATCACTTCACCTAAGATTTTTTACATCTCTGTCAAAGATGCGATTAACTTGGAAAAATAAGAAAAATGGCGGCGATTTACGCATCAAAAACACTAAATCAAAAAAGTATAAAAATTCATCAAAAAAGTCACAATTAAATTTATCCTTGTAGATCACTACTTTACACTCAAGGAAGGCGCATTTGAATTAGCGTCAAAAACTAATTGATTTTAGTTTTTCCTTTTGCCGCAAAGACTAGTATATATATTTTGAACTCTTGTGTCAAGAATTTAAAGTGCATTTTCAGTCCCGCTGCAACGACTAGTAGATTTCTCACTTCGTATACGTTTGATTCTCTAGCAACAAAACTATTCAAAATTTTCCAAAATTCCACATCATCTAAATAGATTAATAATTAAAAAATTAATAAATTAAATAATTTCTTTTTATACTTGCTTATAAAATTGATATAATACGTAATAATAAGGAATATCTTATTTTTTTATTTATTTTAATTATCATATATGTACGATATAGTTTTCATTATTAAATTGAAAACTAAAAAAAATTAAATGTTCATTCAACAATTTAGGTAATAAATTAGGCTAAATACTAATACTTCAATTCTAGGAGTAATTTTTTTTACATACGTTCATTTTGTTATTTCAACATTCTTATTAACATAATTAACACACGGGGAGTCTCGCATGGTTCCCGTCATGGTACGTTATGCATTTCTCCAACACTTCGGATAAAAAAATTAATTAATTTTCGTCTTAGAAAAGTATACATAAATAGATATTAATTCATGAAATCTATTATAAAAAAGAATCGCTGCCAATTCATTGTTTCAACCGCTGCAAATTTATAGTTCCAATAGATAAAATATTATTCAAATATAGAATGTTAATGCTTTTTTAAACATTTTCAATCTCAATTATTTTGCTGAAGGAGCAATTAAAAAATAATACAAAATATTGTGGATCGGAATAAGTTGGAATGCGTTTAAGCAAGCCATCTGCGTAAGGATTGGCAGTGCTCATGTACTATATGTCATACTGATGTGTGTATGTGTATATATATATATATATATATATATATATATATATATATATATATATCATTTGACATGAATTAATAGGGAGGGACTTTAACGATGTGCAACGACACCCCTATAAGAGGAAGAAAAAGTTTTAAGAAAAATCAGTGATTAAAAATTTTAAACGATTTCGTCGAGTAGTTCTCGACGAAATAGTTTAAAATTTGAGCAGCAAATAGCTTTTTTATGGTTAATCACCAAATAAAATTTTGAAGCATTTGACTGCATTGTTTTAGAGATATGTGAAGTCAAAAAATTTTCAAAAAAAAATTGAAACATTGATATCTTAAGAACCATAGGGGTTTGAAAGTTGCGCAGTGAACTTAGCCAAGACACATAAAATATCTACTTTTTCCCAAAATCTCAAGTGCAATAAAGCCTTTTTACTTCCGTAATAAGGCACAAAATAACTCATTTTTTCCAGTTTTCGATTTTTTACTGAAAAAAATAAGTAGTAAAATTACTTGAAATTTTAATGAAATGTAGTTTGACACGTGACCCATCCATATGATTTTTTTCGTGAGGTTATGATGTTTAGTTTCAGAGATATTAATTTAAAAAAAAATCACCTTTTTCATTTCATCTGCCCGGGGACCAAACGGAGAAAACTAGGTAATTTTATTCTCTTTCAAATACATATTAGCTGAATTGTTTGTTACGATGGGATGATTGAAAAAAACGCAAAATAGTGTTTTTCAAAAATCAAAAATTGGCCATAAAATAAAAAATAAATGTTTTTCCCGAATTCAGAATCCAAAAATAAACATACATGTCATATTTTAATGATATTCATCAAGTAGTTCCAGAAATATTACGGTATACATATACACACACACGCGCGCGCGCACACACATCCATACGGACATCCATACATTTTCTAAAAACACGAGATTTGAACTCCTAACACACCACAAAGTATTTTCTAGAAGTTTTGACGAAACTCAAAATTTTACTATTACAAAGCTTCCTCTAGGAGGAAGCAAAAATAAATAAATAAAAAGTAGCATTTGAATTTTTTTGAGACGGTCAACGTTTCTTCCTTTTAGATCCTACTTTCTTATATGTATGCAAAGAAAAACTGTTGATGTGCATAGTGTAAATAGGACGTTAAAATAAAAAAATAAAATCTTTGTTTACAGAGCAACACTATACTGTTTATTTCAAGTAAATTCCCTCCTTATAATTAAATTTACCTTCGTCAATTTTAATAAAACGAAGAACCAACAAGAAATATCATTCAATCGGTATTTTATTTATAAATTTGAGTCCGCTCAAATAGTAGTTAACCGTATATGTTATTAAATTAATGTTAATAAATTATTTTATATTGGTTATACAACAATGCATTAATTTTTTTGAATAATTAAAGTAATAAATTTTCGGTAAAGTAATAAAAAAAAAATTATAATGTATTAATATTATTTATGCATGTACAAATTTTAATGAATATCGATGTTATTTGGGAAAGTACATAAATATCGATTATTATTAACATTTCCTAGAATTATATTACGCTGAACATCATTTATCGATGTAGTAAAACTCATTACCTCTAGAGATTTTCAAGAAGCAATGGTTATTAACATCCAAAATATCAATAATACGTGCAAACTCGCCTGAAATTAATTGAATAACAGTATCGTCCTGTTTTTTGTAGCAAGTATATCTTGTGCTGTGATAAACAATGCCTTTAAATATACACTTTTTGTATGATAAACAGTCTTCCAATCCAATTATTTTCTTAAAGTAACTCCTTTCAACATGATTTAGTTCTTCAGAAGTTTTTTATAGAATGTGCTCATTCGCTTGTTAAAAAATAAATTGATGCAATAACAGTTAATAATATATATAATAGTCTTAATATATATATATATATATATATATATATATATATATATAGTAAGACTATCGCTCGTTTAAAATTACAATTAGAGTAATGTTAACATCTTTTGATACAATAACGTTTTGTTTCTTCTAACGTTATGACATTATCTAATTTTCTAGTCTGAAAAGTGAACAATTGCAAATATTTTCGACATATTTGTTTATTAACACCCTTGGGACCTTCAACGTAGTTTTCTAGATTGAAAATTTTACTTTCAAACAGAAAGGTAGAATTTACACATAATGAACCAGTTTTCCTAACAGATTCAACAACGTGTAGTAAAGTATGGGCATTAAACGTCCTGGATTCTTGTCCGTAAAAATAATCGTACAAGTAAACAAATCGCGTAAGATCAACTTCGTATTAAAGTAATTCCTCTTGAGAAATTTCATTCTTTAAAAGCGTATTTGCACTTTTCAATAGACAGGTATAGTGTATTAGCTCTTTGCTGAAAATTCCCTGTACATTAGAAGCCACGACTTTAATTCTGATGCCTTTAGTCTTGCAGTTCCTTTAGTAATACCGCTTTTTGACAGTCTGTGAATATCATGAGATGGTGCAATATTTAAATCTCTTTTCAAAAAAGTCAATTTGTTGTTTACTTGGCTTATATTCTGATGCACTTGATTTCCATGTATTCCACAGTTGATCTACTGTTATTAGACAACAACCTTTTACACCGTTTGTAATTTTCATAGTTTTAATACTTACTTTTACATCTTCTTAATGTTTGTCATTTGTTCTGTTATTAGCGTTTTGCTCTACAATGTATTGAATTCCACAAACAAGTGCAATATAAAATCCAAGTTGGTAACACCAAATACAGCCCAAATATTCATTAAATTGAATTCTATTCTTAACTATAGGACGACACACAGAATCTACGATGCAACTTAAAACACAAAATTTAAATAAAATTTTATTATTATATTTTTTAAACTATTACTTCTGAAATATTCAAATTTATCAATTTATTGGATGGTTCTTTTTGTACTACTAAAATACCCTCTAACAAGACATAACAAAATCTTAATTTTGGAAAATGATTTAAAATTATTTGCGAAGGCCAGACAGCACGCTTTCCGCTTTCCTAAGTGGAGCGCCAGTTGTGTTAGAATTGAGAGTCAGGATATAATTTGAATCGTCATTATTATTGTTTTATTGCACAATTTTTACATGAATTAAACTGTTGTGCACGTCTTTGATTATACTATCCGGTGTTTTATTTTTTCATGAACCAATATTTTAAAAATGTCATCAAAAATCAATTCATGTGATAATAATTCTTCTATTTGGTGTATCAAACTTACCAATATAAAATAATTTAGAGGAACAGCTTCTAAAACATTTCTATATTCATACTTTTAGCACACAACATTTCGACTCATAACTGTTTCTGTTGCACTTATGGAATATACTATTGACTCGAAACATTCTTTATAATGATAATGCGACGCTGTGCCTCCCAACACAGGTGCGCAACACCTAACGCCTCGCATGCACTAGGATTTTTCTTGTTTCGTGGGATTTGACGCGATCGTTACGTTTGGGAGAACGCTAGGGAGAGGGAAAATAATCACACAATGGTTATCACTTTATTGCACTTATATTTCGCCCAGCCCTTCCCTAGAACGCGGTGGCAATGATGCCTCCCGCGCACAATGTAGCCACGCAGGGCTTATGTTGGCGCACTCACGCACGAGCCGCACTCGTGCAGCAGACGGCAGGCCTCAGGCCCAGGTAAAGTCCGTTGACGGTTGTCTCTCTCTCTCTCTCTCTTGCGTCACACGTACGCCTCGACTCGGTTCCCGTCGGTCGCCACCCGGCCAATGTGATCTCCCTCTCTCTCTCTCTCTCTCTATCGCGTGCGGGCTATGCCTCTCGCTTGTGGCAAGCCCAACCTCGCTCTCTTCTCTTGAGGCTTCCAGTGGACGTACGTCGGTGCTCCCGTCGACGTCTCCTGGACTCCTCCTGGACCCGATGGCATCTGGCGGCTTCGGCTCTCCCACGCCGATGTTGCTGGCTGCTCTGGTTCTCCCGGATGATGGTGTCGGACTGGCCGGCCTCCTCCCTCTCGTCAGGATGGTCGCTGGCTCGTCCTGCACCTGAAACACACGCGCACTCTCGAACACTCTTGGGAGACTCTCCCAATCTCCTCTAGTCGTCGACCTCGGGTCGACAAGCAGAGGAGGACGCACTAAACTTTCACAAACGTCGACGTGCTCCGTCGACAGTCGTGAGAGAACTCTCGGATTTCCCCGCTCGTTCTCGTGCTCGTCGGGCCAGAGCTTCTTGCTGGCTCCTGATTGGCTGCCAGTCCGCGCGGATAGCAAGCCGCGCATCGGCGCCCGCTGATTGGCTCGCGACATGCGGAGGACCTATCAGCGCGCGCGCCGACGAGGCTCGCTCTCGTGCCAACGATGCTCACTTTCGCGCCGACGATGATGGTTAGCTAGCCCGTTCCCCGAACTTGAGGACAGGCCGGCGCCGACAACAACACGTCGACTCACTTGTTTCTTCCGCGCACTCAGGGCTTGGCCGCATCCAACGAGATTCCTCGTCTCGACGCGGCTGCGACGTTTGCAACGTCGCAAATGATGCTTTAAATATTCTTGTTGTGAGGAAAAAATTTTGATAATATGTGTTAAGAAAGATTAAGATCTTTAAAGTATTTACCAGCACACAGATTGAACATTTTAATAAGTTCCAAATGCGCTTTCAATTGCTATTATGCACTTTCAGATTTGCGGATGGAAACATTAATCGATTGAGAAATATATTATGTTATTACTTTCATATAATCTGTATTACTTTGAATACTATTATCATCATCATTCATCAAGCGTTCATTTCCATTTTCATTTTTCGGCCAAGCTGTAGAGATTGAAAACTGCGTTATCGTCACAAAATACTAGCAGGGAACCGATTGTGCGATTATATAAAAGATGATGAGTAGATTAACAGGTATGTGTTTATCACTAGCATTTCCGGTTCATATGTTAGTTATTAAAAATTTATTGCAAAAAATGCGATTTTTGTCTTTTTTGCTTTTAACTTTTAAACTAATAAAGCAATCGTAATGTCCCAACGAGATGATTTGTAGAGAATAAAAATGCCTACAAAATGAGATGTCAAACGTCTCAATCAGATAATAAGGTCCGGAGAAAATTCGGAAAAACCGGAACATTAGGCGCTTTATAGCTCCGTCCATTCTTTAGCTTAAGCTCTCAAATTTTGGAAAAACTTAGATATTATAGAGTTTTTTATGTGTGCGAAGGGCGAGTGCTGTCGGATAATTAGTTTTCTCAAAATCGCGATTCAAAGTTCGAGGTGCGTTTTTTTCCAGAAGGCCTGTATGAGTTGCCGTAAGTCTGATTATAATTTCAAAAAAAAGTTTTGAAAAGTTTACATCGTGCATTACATGCGAAGAACTCTCGTATAGTTTGTGCGATTCGGCTGAGAGCTAGCTTGCAGTCGAGTGGTGGAGGATGGAGCCGCGGTGGAGGAGAAATGCATAGATGAGCGCGGCGCAAACGTTATTTATATTTGCACCAACATTTTTCAGCATCTAGTGCAGCTATTTGAGTGATTTTTTTTGTTTTGGGGTAGCGGAACCAGAGAAAGCCGATTCTTTGGTCCGTTTTTAAAATATAATAATAATTAGGAAAAGTACAGTGGGATGTATCTACGTATAAAAATAATTTATTGATTTATATTTACGCTTTATCTTGTTTACAGGCGATACAGAGACCACTACTCTTTGTAAGACCCATTTACTTATAATATTTTTGGTCAATCCGCGACCATGAGTTTATAACATGGTGGCGTTGCTACGCGAAATGAGTTTTTCCATTCGGTCTCAATAAGCACGGACACACGTGTGACAGAGTCGGCAGCGATCAGCTCCCACGCGCGTGGGAGCGCACGTTTGATCGAGTGAAGATGGGAGGAAACTAGCAAAGGCAACAAGGCATGCATGCGAATTAAATATTCTCTCCAATATGCTTCAACAAACGTAGACGATCATCAAGATCAGCCGTTGCATGATAAGCATAAACGTTCGCGGCTCTAAGCTAGCTAAATCTCTTGCGCTCGAACGCGCTAAGCGAGAAAGCGAGATAAATACGCGAGCTAATCCTCGACACGCAATGGATAACTCATGCAATCATGGGAGGAAGTCACTGTGCTGCTGCTAGAGCTAGTGCGATGTCCATGATGATGTTCACTGCCGTGATCGCGCTGACCGGGAATGATTTCTTAACGTTGACGTGAACCAGAGTTGGTTTCTTGTCGCCTCATTGCTACTCTTTCTCTCGTATTAGATATGCCCTCACCCTTTTCACTTTCGCCCGTAGCTGCGCTGCAGAGTCCTGCATCTTTTCTGTCTTGATGGCTGGAATAAGAAAGCACCAGACTCGCTTCTCTGCCCGCTCCGCGGCTCTTTTCTTTCCTTCGAAGCCCTTTGACTTACCTTGGCTTTCTTCGCCACGTGCGAATCTCTCTCTCTCTCTCTCTCTCTCTCTAATAGTTGCAACCTTCACGACCATACATAAATCGTCGAAGGCTGTACTTTTTCTCTGTCATCTTTTCTACTGCAAACTCATATCATCCTCCTACAAATATCTGCTTTACCGATTGCTAGTAAGTTATTGGAGAAAAATGAGGGCAAACGGTGAGAAGAGTGTAGAAGTGCCTTTGCCGCCATGCAGCAGCTGTAAACAACCCGTACAGCAAAAGGACCCCAAAAAGTGTGAATTTTGTTGTCTGCACTACCACTTTAAGTGCCAAAACACTATTAACATCAAAAATATCGTGGTGAACGACAGGCAGATTATAGCCTGTTCCTCATGTGCAGAGATCAGCAAGGCCAAGGGTGCCAAACTGAGGATTAAATACACCTCTACCACAACATCAGCAACGGGAATAACTGCAATAGCAGCAGGCAAGAATACTCCCAAACAACAGCAGCCGGTGAACAAGAAGACGAAGTCAGCACCACCATCAGCCAACACATCAAGAAATCTCTCACAAACCCGCTCGGCCGGTGTAACAACACCTACGCCGTCCGTTGAGGCCGCTTTGAGGGACATTTGCGGAGCACTGGACGACATCCGCAATGCTCAAATGGAGGCCGCCAAGACCCAGAACATCTGTTCCTTATGGTGCCACGCACCACAAACAAGGTTCTGATACCTGGCTTGACTTGTTTCTAATCGACGAGCAGGATCGTCTGCTGTCATACTGGAAGACAAACTCACCTTTCATCAACGGACATGACCTTATCACGGCAACTCTCGACATACAGATTCCACGATACGTACCTAACACATACTCTTATAGAAACTTTAAAAGAATCTGCGCCGAGAAGCTAAGGGACTTTCTTATCGCATGTGACTGGTCATCCCTCACCTCTTCATCACTCGACGAATGCATATCCACACTTAACGCAAACCTCACGAACGCCATCAATTATCTCGCCCCATTATGGACTGTGACACCAAGAAGACAGCGTCACCCGTGGTTCACCATGGCTCTTCGTGACCTTGTAACTGAGAGAGATAGACTTTACAGGCGTTTCAGGAACTCCAGGCTCGGTTCGGATCCCCACATATATAGGCTAGCAAGAGACAATGCTTACAAACAAGTCGAGGAAGCCAGGCTGAATTATTATTATTCACGCCTATCAAACTTGACTGATGTTGTCGAGATCTGGAGAGAGCTGGAGAAACTTGGAATTTCAGCCATCAAGGCCCCTTCACCATCTCGATTTAGCACAGATGAACTCAACAAGTGTGAGGATCAGCGTTTTAATTTTTTTTTCCTATATGTATATAGATATTAACTTTTCTCCAACTTAGCATTTTATGAATTTCCGTCCTGATCTTTTCCGTTAATTTAATCAATACGGGTCAAAAGGTGGAGCACGCGCATGTTGCGTAACCCGAGCTCACCTATTTGGCCTAGCTTGTTCTAATGTCACGCGGAGCGTCGAATAGCACCTCAGCATAATTAAAAATGCGCCCGGCCGAAATAAAAAATGAATGGTCAGGCCGGCCGGCAGTTAGTTGTGCAGCAAGTCTTCCAGAGTGTTGACTACGCGTCGGATAAGAGCGCGCATGCAAATTACTTCACTGTTCTATCTAGTTCACAATCGTATAATAAAAATTAAGTTCTCAAGTTATCAATAGTTTCTTAGTAATATTATAAAGTGTAACGGTACGAACCCTGCCGAAATTATAAAGCGAGCGAACCAATCATTACAACAGTTATAATTCAACAACCAATATTGTAACCGAGACTTCGATATAAGGTAATTGAACAGAATAAATGATATTTAACAAACTAAAAATATTTGGTCTCTTGACTTCTTCTTTATAAAACTTTCCCAATTATCCTTAAGTTAAGTACGCCTCGGGGAGGATAGAAATAACTCCGAATCCACACGTCGAGCCTCCATGCTACTCCCGCGAGCTTTTTAACGAATAAAATAATTAATCATAAACAATTAAAACTATTTATCTCGAGGGAACCTATTCCTCCATCTTTTTTTATATATATCGGACGCTGCACGATAAGCGGCTGGTGGCAGCAATCAATTCTCGATTCAAACGAAAGTCGTGGATTAAATAATAATTCGAATTTAAGAACGAACCAACAATTATATTAATACTGCTATCACCGGACGTGACACAAGCACTTCAGCTGAATCTTGAATGATCCGTTAGCTCCTGCTGTTAAGGATTATCTTCTCACCCTGGAAAGTCTTGACCTCCCGGAGCATTTCGAGTTCAGCACCATAACGAAATAGGATGTGTTGGCTGCAGTATCGCACTTCGACACCCAGGCCAGGGGAAGCGATGGAATCTCTCAGGTTGTCATCTCAAAAGCATTGCTAGTTCTCACTCCCCTACTAAGTCATATTTTCAACCTGTTTCTGAGCGAACCCTGTTTCCCATCTGCCTGGAAATATTCGCTTGTGCGTGCACTTACAAAGTTCACCAACAGCCCTGACCGAATACCGTCTGATTTCACTTCTCTGCTTTCTCTCCAAGGCCCTGGAGTGGCTGGTGCACTGGCAAGTCTCACAACGCCTTGAACCAAGACTCTTACTAGAAAACTTGCACACTCAGTCTGGCCTGATTAAACTAACTGATGATGCCAGGGTCGGGATAAACAAAAAGAAAGTGACACTTCTCCTCCTCATTGACTTTAGCAAGGCATTTATTTGACATTGTATGTCACGTCCGGCTCCTGAGAAAGCTATCCACCTTCGACTTCTCTAAGCAGGTCATCCGCTGGTTTACCTCCTATCATATTAGGAGAGAGCAGGCCGTCGTCGATGACAATAGCGAGCGTTCCTCTCCGCGGCGTCTTAATATCGGCGTCCCGCAGGGCTCTGGCTTAGGTCCCTTGCTGTTCGAATTGTACATTAACGACTTAGGTTTCTGCCTTGATTCCGATTTTTCCCATCTTATCTATGCGGATGCCTTGCAAATTTAGAGCGAATGCCATCTCGAGGAACTTGATTCTTTGTTCTATTATCTAATCTAATCTATTATCTATTGTTTTTTCTTTTCTCACTTGTAATGCTGTAAACTTACAATCGTACAATATAATGTACGCAAAATAAAACTAATCTAATCGAATCTAATCTAACCAATCCTAATGCCTTGGTGTTTTTTTAATCGAGGGACAGTGTTCTTGAATGATACCGAGGATAACGGTGTTACGCACATAATACCGCCTATGCAATCGAAAGTATTTTTATCGTCGATAGTACCTGTGTTACGATCAGCGTTATTCATAAATAAATTGTAAATAAATCAGTCGATGAGTCCTCTTGCAGAAAATTTAGTGTACATCATGCACGAAAGCCCAAATAAAAGCGGTAAAGAAAACGATCACGGTCTAACCCCAGACACTGAAATATGGGCCGCTGTAAGAATCGTATAACGTAAGTATTGTCTTCAGTGCCTTATGGCGTAAGTTCGTTGCGGCACGCAGCTGCTCGTGCGGCAGAGTTCGCTTTCTGTAGAGCGGAGCGGAGGAAGGCCTACCTGCAGGTAGGCAGAGCGGATGGCGAAGGCCTGTTGAGGCTCCTTGTTGTGGCTTTTTTGTTGCCTAGAGAGCGGATACTGCTTGGACCTCGCTAGGTCGACTCTTGGATCGCTTGGAGGAGGGAGGGCCGCCCAACCCGGTGAAGGCTACACCGCCTAGTTTATAAGAGGGTGAAGGAGGGAAAGCTCCGAGGAGTCTTTATGTTTGAGTTTATTACGGAGCCAATCCCAAATAGGGATCGATCTACTCAAAAATGACTAAGAGGCGCGGAGCGCTTTAGTCGGAGATCGCAGAATTGACCGGCATCGTAGCTGTAGACTTCGGAGAGGCCTTCTCCTCAGCCAGAGACACCCGGGAGGGAGTGGCGTGAGCCATCGCCTTCCCTAGTGGAAGTAGCAACGGGGTCTCGAGAATCTCGTTAAAGATTATCCTCAGCTTCCGACGCTGTCCCGGTGGTCTAGGAGCAGTGGGTCTCCGCTTCGTTGAAGACGGCTTTCCTGCCGGCTGTTTTCTCTTCCTCGAGGAGAAGCCGCTCGCCTTACGGGCTCCGGCTGAGTAGCTCGTCTTACCGTTATTTTGTGAGTCGGAAGCTGCGCAAGTACGTCCACCAGCTTCAGGTGTTCGGGACACTCGACTTTCAGCACGACGAACGACAACTCCGGGATGCCTGGTCTCGGCTGAGGTGCAGGAGCGGCGAGGAGCGGCAGATCCGTCTGTGCGCTGTTGTCCTGGCGCACTGGTGTTGGCTCGGTCTGAGTCGAATTTGCACTAAGAAATTACACAAGATATTTTCTTTGATCAAACATCAGATTTATTGCTTCCGTGTGTACTGTGCAAGTATCTTAGACTCCATGCTTCCACTCAGACGCGGTCTGATCTGGGTAAGAGACGCCTCGGCCTGGATCCGGCCTAACTTTATGTCCTCAAAAACTTTACTACTCTTTGGGGAGCTCACACTAGTAGCGTAGGCGCCTAGCGGGCGGTACTAACTGTGTGGCAGGCGCTCTGCGGCGCATGCACCGCTGTTAAGCAGGTTACGAGTTGCCAGAGGCTTGTGCGAGAGAGCCTGCGGGTGAGTTACAAAGGTTTATGCATTTTAATTGAAATGTCTAGTAATAATTTTAAAGTGACTGGAATGTCTTTATTGACGCTATTCAAAAAATCATTTGACTAATTGTAATTATTAGTATCAAAAGTCACGGGGCGAATGTCTGTAGGATTATATAAGCAGTTAACTTGACGATTCTTAATCTTTCCTTATTTTCGTTAATTTTGAGATTAGTATACCATCTATCTTTCAGGAATTTCCTTAGATTTCGTTTAAAACAAATAAAATTATCGTTATAACTTGAGTGAATTACGATTTCATCCTTAAAATATTCTTTTAAATGACTTTTAATCCGATCGAGTCGAAGTGATTCTGTATCATGTGGGTATTATGCAGGAAAATTGCTACTTTTTCCGAGCAACGTTACAACTTTCACGCCTCGACGAAATTCGTGGTTATACTTGGGGCGCTAGGTGCTCGCTGACTAGAGCCAAAGTCTCGCGACTTGTTTATCTTGATTCGCCGAAAACGTAGGAATGCGGTAAGCGATCGCGGTTTAGGATGGTACTATAACGAGGTTCGGGGATGGATGCACTTCACGTTGGATAAATCTTATCCTTGATTTCAGCACGCGTTTGTTCGGTTTATGCACAATTTACACTTTGTCCTTTTACACAAAAGATATCCAGTTTTTACAGCTTATACGACTATTGACTAGCGCAGGAATTTAATACTCAACATAACCTAATACTAACTTTTCTATAATAGATAGCCAATATTTTTCGTAGATAGCCAATTTTACGCACAGATAACCACTTAACCGTATTCTAACAGTATACGTCCGAATGATCGAAATTTCCCCAAGGTAGCAGAGATACGAAGATAACCACCGATATTACACTGTTTTCGACTCTCGCGGGCCCCGAGGTTTGGTTGTAACCAGGCACACTCACGCTATAAGATATCCACAATCAATCTTGCCCACCTCGACAATTTTCCCGATAACACTTAACTAATTGCCCTCGAATACTGCAAACGCTGAACAATGTAGCGCTCGCTTACGTTCGACGTCTTATATCGAGGGCCCCGTTACTCAAATAAACTCAAATTATCCATAAGACAACTACAATGTTAAACTGAATCTAGCGAATATAGCCACGAGATAACCGCGTACAAGATAGCTTGAATTGAATAAAGGGAACCCGAAAACGTCAAGCTGCGAGCCCACGAGAAAAGACTCACAGGAGAAAATGAAAATCGATCCACTGACCTTAATCCTTCCTTCTCCGACTCCAGGGGAATCTCAGACAACCACAGAAGAAAAACACCACCAAAAGAGGAACAAAGAAAGCCTTACCGAGGAGCTGGCCAAGCTCTCGCCTATTGGTTGTCGCCGCGCGGGACTTCTATCTCGCTCTCGCTCGCTGCCTACAGGCCATAGGCGCCGTTCTATTTCGTTGAGCTGATACCCGGGAAATTCAAACTCTCGCGTTCCTTACAATAGACAGCCATACGCTCGCAGATAATTCAGAATTTCACAACTCTGAATTACAGAACCCGAAACAACAAAATGTCACTAACGTCAGGGCCCTTAACTCAAGTGTATAATTATTAATTTTCGAGCGCGATACGCGGCAGTTCACGTTCCCGACACTCTACTGTAATTCCACTGTTACTTCAATATTTTTTTCATCGTAAATTGACATTCTTCGCTATTTTCTACGATATAATTAATTATGAATGTTATTGATCTCGAAATATTTTCAGTAATTGGTGTGCCCTTTACATTATTGAGTAAATATTGATAGAATTGGCTTAAACATTTGAAGTGATAATATACGTTGGGACAATATTATCAATCGTATTGTGCTGTACGACGCGCCTACATTTTTGTTTTGCATGCGCTAACATTTGAAACTAAAGCCAGGAAACTGCTTGGGCTATCGAAGTATTCGCAAGTTTTTCATGGTCGAATATAGTAGCAATGTAGATTTTGTTTTAATGGGAGTAAATATTATAGGGGAATATTCATGTTGCATGCTCGTGTGGTAGTAGGAATTTTTCGCACGGATTTTAAATTAAATATGGATTCTCGATTCAAAGATTTTAAACATAATGTTCTTTTATTGGAATCAATCTTAGATCCTAGATTTAAAAAAGTACATTTCACAAATAAATTAGTTGTATATAATACTGTGAAGATTGCGACGTGCAGCCGTTTAGCTGCACGCGTACACAAAATAACGCACACGCGCGAACAATATTGTCCTGCTGCAAATTGCGAGCAGCAGGATTAACTGTAATATTTGTTGTTATTGTGGCGCCGAGGTATATAACCTCACCTGCTAACCACGCGGAGCAGCGGTGGCTCCTCTGCGGGGTTAGCAGGAGATTACGCGGGTAGAGTAGCGCCACTGCCCTCGGCCAGGTGTTGTTGGGCTGCTGTACCGACACAGCTGCCACGCAACTTCTCCTGTAAGCACCAGGAGTCGCGTCGCGACCCGGGACACGAGATCAAGAAGAACACCACGCACGACAATCGAGAAACTGTTGAGTGCGCATTGTCGCCGCGAAGGGACAAACACGCCGGAATAGCACGCGCGGAGAGAGGGAATTAGCGACGATGCGAGAGAGAGAGAGAGAGAGAGAGAGAGAGAGAGAGAGAGAGAGAGATAACGCGCCGCGGGATAGCGCGCGCGGAGAGAGAGGTTCGCACGCGAATTTACGTACGGCCACGAGGCCGACGCGACTTTTGAGGGAGCGCTCGTACACTACTAGCGCGCACCACTAGCCGAGCCATGTCGCCGCGCTGGTGCGACCCAGTGCGCCAATGAGAGTCCCGTGCACCGCGCCTGCACGGTGACTTGCGCATGACGTTATAGCGATATGACGCCAATATAGTATATTACAGGTTTATACTGTCTCTCTATCTCTCGCTCATTGGACGCGAAAGGAAGAGAGCGTCCGCGTAGTTGACGCCGGTGGTTTCGCGCCAATACTAATTAATATAGAGGGCGCGGATTGGAGTTTTCCGGGGACGCGCAGGGAAGTTAGAAGAAGGAGACTTCCTTCTTCATCAGAATCGTCTCAACTTTTCCACGAGCAGGACTCTGTCATGGAGAAAAACACCCATACCAGGCCGAGATAAGAGTAGAGAGAGAAGCGAAGCAGCTAGTTGGAGAAGTCGAGCGGAGAAGTAAAAGGACGAGTAAGTTATTACTGGCTTGGCCTAGGACTTCTAAATTTATGTTCGGTGAGTGTTGGTCCTGTAGTGTAGTGAGGTGCAATATATTCGCGAAGCGATCCAGCATTATTAAAGAGAGTTTCAAGCCGCTGAGAATTATACGATCCAGCAACGGTCTTGAGTAATGCGTAACGCCGCTGTTGATTTCTAAGCGATCCAGCTTCTAATAACGAGAAAATATCGAGCCACTGTCGATCTAATGATCCAGTATAGCAAAGTACGTTAGTCCGGGGCGCCCCAGCAACAGTAAATCCAGCAAACCGCTCCCTCAATAAAGCGTCAGATTGTCGTCGTCCCGGGACGAGCGTCCGTGGCACGTTTAACCGAAGTATGATGTTTGCGTCTCCGAAATACGAATAACTGTGCTTATCGCGCGTGAGAAGCGCCCTTGATTACGCGTTTATCGATACGTTCTTCCGGATTTTCGCATTTATCAGCACAACAACTATTGTATTCGGACAGTGCAATGAGGTCTCACCAGCGAGATCAGGGAACCAGCATAACCGTTATACGCCATTTTGAGGGACGTCGCGTCCTTTGAAGCGACGCCGACGCCATACTAGAGGATACGCGTACGGGGTATAGTCACGACTACGCGGTTGATTGTATAATAGTAATATTAGAAGCCCGTTGTTATCTAAGTTGATTCATTGCCTCTATTACGGAAATTATTAGCGTTGTTTAACCACAAAAAAGATCACGGTTGATTTCTAATTACGGTATTACGAACAAACTTGTATACGGACTGGTTCTGTTACGTATTGGGGGTTGGAGAATATACGAATTATTGTTATCCAGCATAAACTGTGTGTTAATAAGCTTTATTTCTATACCTTTGCCACGCCAGGCATAACCGTTTCCATACCTACACGTTGTCCCCTTCTGTAGATGTAAGAGTCCGCGGTACGAAGATCGAGTCAGAAATAAGTGTAAATGATTGTTAGCGTCACCAAATTGGTTATAAAAAGCGCAATATCACAAGATATTCAGCGATAACATGGAAATGCTTAATGTGAAGGTTGATAATTCAGAAGTAGTAGAACTCCTGCGTAAAAAATTATGTAGTACTTGGGAGCATCATGACAGGTTTGTATAAATGTACTTTCAATGTATCGTTTTTGAACGTCTTAAGAACCATATTTATATTTCTACCGATTACAGACTACCAAATAAGCAGGCAGTAAATGATTCTAGTGCAAGATGTTCGGAACTAGAACAGTACCTGGTGTTACGAAGAACTTCTAAGACGGATAATGTATACAAATATTGGAAAAGTGTCAGGACAAGCATGCCCTGTCTCACAAACTGTTGTCAGTAAACTCGCTATACAGTTGATTACGTCAACCCATTAACGTCCAAAACAGAGAAATCGTAACTCTGTTTTCAATCGTAAATCTATCACATATTCCACGGATATATTCAAAGCAAACATACTTTTTCTTAAGTATTTTTTTCTCTACTTTCCATTTTTGGTATCAGAATTGCGTATTTTTCACTCAAAAATCCAATATGGCGACGTTTAAAAAAATGCAAAATTTCGATACTTTTTTTTTAATCCAATTTCTTGTTGTGTTAACGTTGAGGACGGAACTTTATTTTTCAACTATGAGTGCATAAATGAGTTGTACTTTAAATTCAGTTTGGTCCCAAATCCAGAAATTCAATATGGCGGCTAGAAAATGGTGCCTGAAGCGCAAAATTTTGCCCAAACTTTCACAAATTTTTTTCTTGAATATAATGCATTCGACGAAAAAATCCATAAGAATAAAAAGTGCTTAGAATCAATCAAGGAATATGTCTAAATTTTTTCACTGAGTTTTGAGCAACTTTTTTATTTTTGCCAATTGGCAATTTATGACAAATTGGAAAATTTTATCGAATCGTCTCGAAAAAATTCAGATATACTTCTTGTTCAATTCTAAGTACTTTTTATTCTCTAACTTTATCTTATATAATGCTTTGTTTTTGAGTAAAAAATCAAAAACCTTAAAATTCTTAAGATTTTTTGAAATTCAAAAAAAAATCAAAAACTTTAAAATTTTTTGTTCCATATGCACTTTTTGGTCAATTATGAGCAAATTTACTTCAAATTTGTGCCCGAGTATCTGTCACATTCCAGATGATATGATTTTCACATTGAAAAATTCTCATTTCTTAGCCGTTGATGTACAACGTTTCCCGACACTTACCGCGTGGAGGTGAATGAGTTAAGGCATCTTGTCTTTTTTTATCTTTTTATTTTTTTTTTCGCTTTTTATTAGGGTTTTATTTATGTTTTTGATTTTTTATAGTTTTATAATTTTTTTTTTTTTTTTTTTTTTTTTTTTTTTAGGAACTGTTATGATTTTTTTATAAAACACGTTTTACAATAAAAATTATTGCATTTTTTGCAAAATTTGTTTATCCTAATGACACATGGCTTGCAACAGCAGAGCTTCTGTTGTTTGAGGGATACTGTTTCATGAACAATGTCATCAACTTTAGGTCTAGTCAGATAGTATTTCACAATATCCATCAGAAATTCTTTTGAACTTTTTTTGTGACTTGGATTAGCACAATTATAAAGTATTACTGCATTGGTGATAGCGGCCTGAAGTAATCTAATAAAAACCACCCACGTCCACTTTTTTGATCGAATGCATGGCATAACATCATTGCAATGGCCATCATGAACATCAACCCCTCCCATAAACCTATTATAAAGATGTAATGCATTAGGAAAAGGTATGTCTATTATTGATTTTACTTCTTTGGAATATCTTTTCGAGGGTAACAGTGGTGTTACTCCAGATTCTGTAGAAATTATTGAAATCGGTTTAGAATCAATAATAGTAATTAAATTCATTCCGCTCTTCTGATCGTGCTTTGTGGCGTATGTGCCTCTTGTTAATTTTTTATCAATATAATTTTTTTCTTTTATCCTATTTTCTCTAATAGTACCAGTGGAACGTAAACCCATTTTTCATAAATGTACAAAAAGGTCTAAGCTTGTGAAGTAATTTTCCATGTATAGATGGTAAAGGCCTACTTTACGAAAAGTTAGTGTTGAAAAAAAATTGTCAAGTAAGTTCATTACTACCCGAGTTCCTAAAGCACATTTGGCTAATTTATCCCCAATAGTTGAATTCTTCCCACAGTATAGATCAAAATCTAATAAAAATCCATCTAATGTACATAGACCTCAAAATTTCAGACCGAATCTAATTGGTTTGCCGCAAATAAACTGTTTCATACTAGTTCTAGCGTAGCATTTGGCCATCATTTCATCTACAGATATCGCGGTTTGAAAGTACCCGAACAATTTTATGTTTCTACGAAACAGATTCATGAATTGACGAACTCGCCAAGCTTTATCATTGCAATCTTCATCCCCTGGTTTTGATAATTTCAACTTAGATTTTATATTTTCAAATGTATGGCGTCCCATAGCCGATTTCACTACATCACTAGATAAAAAGGGATCATTAGACCAATAATCTCTTTGACTTTTCCTTTTATTGAATGCTGAGAAAAGTATTATTCCTGTAAATATATTCAAATCTGACATTGTTGGACTGTAATTATTCATCTTAGTTGATTCTATAATATAATTTTTAATTTCTTTGCAAAAAAATGTCTCAAATAGGTCAACTGGGCTCATATTTTTAATGTCTTTCTTATGACTATCAGATAATAATATTTCATTTTCAACTTTGCAGGAATAACTTTTTTCTCCGTCGATCCATTTATAAATATATTCATTTTCCAATTTAGATTGATCATTCGTATAATTATTAGAAGTTTCTGCGTATGTACTCAGTAATAAGTTATCAATAGATTCAGAACCAGAATCTTCGTCACTCTGACCAAAACTGCCCGAATCATCTGGATTAGGTAGCAAAATATTATGATCATCGTTATCATCAGAATAATCTTCTTCAGACTCTGATTGAGATCTTACATTTCTCCGGCGTTTTGGAGCCATTACAATTTTAAAACTTGAAAAGCTAAATGCACAAATAAAATATTAACGCTAATATTTAGAACACTAACATTATAGTAGACAAAGAGTGAAAAAACTAAAGATTCTTCAAAATCGATTTATGAACATTCAATGATGATTCACTATTTTGAAATTCAGATAAAAACATTACAAAAGCTTTTGGGCAAAATTCGGCAAATTGAATATAGTAATTAAATTCAGACTTTTTCGATTGAGAATTCAATATAGTTTATGAAACAATTCCAAAAGTTGCATAACTCAAATTTTTTAAGGTTTTTGATTTTTTACTCAAAAACAAAGTGTTATATAAGAAAAAGTTAGAGAATAAAAAGTACTTAGAATTGACCAAGAAGTATATCTGAA